>CAUYPK010072004.1:0-76724 GCA_963574355.1 Loris lydekkerianus | reverse complement strand
CCTTAAAGAAAGATGGAGAATTTATCTCTTTCATGTTTACATGGATGGAGCTGGAACATATTCTTCTTAGTAATGTATCTCAAGAACGGAAGAAAAAGTATCCAATGTACTCAGCCCTACTATGAAACTAATTTCTGGCTTTCATATGAAAGCTATAACCCAGTTATAACCTAAGAATATGGGGAAGAGGGAGGGGAGGGAGGAGGAGGATGGGCAGAGGGAGGGTTATTGGTGGGATTACACCTACGGTGCATCTTACAAGGAAGGGTACATGTGAAACTTAGTAAATATAGAATATAAATGTCTTAACACAATAACTAAGAAAATGCCAGGAAGGCTATGTTAACCAGTGTGATGAAAATATGTCAAATGGTCTATAAAACCAGTGTATGGTGCCCCATGATTTCAATGTACACAGTTAGGATTTAATAAAAAATAAATAAATAAAAAATAAAAGGGCTACTCTGGTGAATAAATGACAAGAAGGCCTTATTGCCTATATGGAGAAAATTTTAGTGCTCTGTATAAAAGATCAAACCAGCCACGACATTCCCTTAAACCAAAGCCTAACCTAGAGTAAGGCCCTTTCTTCAATTCTATAAGGGCTGAGTGAGGTGAGAAAGCTGCAAGAGTCTTTAGTTAATAGATGTTGGTCTGTGAGGTTTAAGGAAAGCAGACATCTCTAGAACACAGAAGTGTAAGATAAAGCAGAAAGTGGTGATGTAAAAGCTGCAGTAAGTTATCCTGAAGGTCTAGCTAACTGATGAAGGTGGCCACACTAAACAGATTTTTGATGCAACAGCCTTCTATGGAAGAAAATGTCAACTAGGACTTTCATAGCAAAGGAGAAGTTAATGCTTGGCTTCATAGCTTCAAAGGTAGGGTAACTCTCTTGTTAGGGGTTAATGCAGCTAGTAACTTTAAATGGCAGTCAATACTCGCTCACCATTTGGAAAATCCTAGGGCTACTAAGAATTATGTTAAATCTATATCTACTCTGCCTATGCTCTGTAAATTGAACAAGAAAGTGTGGATGACAGCACATGGTTTACTGAGTACTTTAAGCTCACTGTTGGGAACTACTGCTCAGAAAAAAATATTACTGCCCATTGACAATGTACCTAGTCACCTAAGAACACTCATCAGAGATGAATGTTCTCATGTCTCCTAACACAGCATTCTGTAGCCCATGAATCAAGGAGTCATTTTGACTTACATGTCTTATTATTTAAGAAATAAATTTTGTGGCGTGGTGCCCATAGCACAGTGGTTACGGCACCAGTCACATACGTGGAAGTTGGCGGGTTCGAACTTGGCCCAGGCCAGCTAACCAACAATGACAACTGCAACAAAAAATAGCCAGGCGGGTACCTGTAGTCCCAGCTACTGAGGCAAGAGAATCGCTTGAGCCCCAGAGTTTGAGGTTGCTGTGAGCTGTGATGCTACAACCCTGTACCAAGGGCAACATAGTGAGACTATGTCTCAAAAAAAAGAAAAAGAAATTTTGTGAGTTTATAGCTACTATAGTCAGTGACTGTTCTCCTACAGATCTGAATAAAATGAAGTGAAAACCTTCTTGAAAGAACTCGCCATTCTTTGTTTTAAGAACATTTGTTATTCATGGGAAGTCAAACTCCAATATTCACAGGAGTTTGGAGTAAGTTGATTCTAACTCTCATGGATGACTTCAAGTGGTTCAAGGAGCGGTGGAGGAAACCACTGCAGATGAAGTGGAAATACCAAGAAAACTAGAATTAGAAGCCCGGACTGAGGATGTGACTGAATTGCTGCCATCTCATGATTAAACTTAAAGAAATGAGGAGTTGCTTCTTATGATAAGCAAAGAAAGTGGTTTCTTGAGATGAAATTTACTCTGGGAGAAGGTGCTGTGAACACTGTTAAAATGATAACAAAGGACTTAAATATTACATAAACGTAGTTGATGAAGCACTGGCAAGATTTGAAAGGATTGACTCCAATTTTGAAAGATGTTCTGTTGCAGGAAAATGCTATCAAATAGCATCATATGCTATGGAAAAATGTTTTGTGAAAGGAAGAGCCAATTAATTAGGCAAACTTCATTGTCTTAACTTAAGAAATTGTCACAGCCACTTCAACCTTTAGCAACCACCACCCTGATCAGTCAGCAATAACCAACACTGAGGCAAGACCCTCCATCCAGCAAAAATTCATATTAAGACTTGCTTAATAGACTCAGGTGATTGTTAGCATTTCTTAGCAATAAAGTATTTTTTAGTTAAGATTCACACATTGCTTTTTTAGACATAATGCTATTGCACAATTAACACACTATGGCACAGTATAAATGTAACTTTTATATGTACTAGGAAACCAAAAAATTTGCATGACTTGCTTTTTTGTGATTGTATGTGTATGACTCACTTTATTGGAATTTTGCTTTATTATGGTGGTCTGGAATTGAACCCATAATTTCTGAGGCATGCCTGTACTAAAAAAATAAACAGACAAAATTTGAACTGCTAGTATTTAGAAAAAGATGATAACCTATTTCCTGAAACACTGGCCGAATGTACTTCAGTAGACAAGAATAATCAAGTAAAATGTTGGCAATTAACTAGAAAAGAACTTTTTATAAATACACACACATATTTAAAATGTTTACTATGTCATTCACTGTGATAATCACTTTATATAGAGTATATCACTTAGTCTTTCCAACAACTGTACAACCTAGCAATTCTTAGTATCTTATCTAAGGGACCTCAAGCAGTATTTATAACTAGCTCTGACTTAAAAGCTTGTTTTAACTACATTATACTACAGTTGTTGCAAATCACCAAGTGTTTATACCATAAGTTCAACATAGTCAGAAGGATCAAAGAAAAGTAACTGAAGCATAAAGCAAAGCACCTATGTGAAGACAAACTAAAACATTTAGACCTCCCAGTTTGCCAACTGAGGTAACATTATCTGTCTATAAACTCAAGGACGGTGATGAACAGTATCAACATAGCCTGATTCATTTACCAAATATTCTTTTACCAGTAAAAAACAAACTATAGATAGACTTGAGGGTTGTTCTATAAAATAATCCCTATTTTATTTAAAAAAAAAAAAAATACTGGATTGGATAGATCTAGGCACTGTATCAACATTATTATTTTAACAAATCTTGTAAATTGGCTGGGCATGGTGCCTCATGCCTGTAATCCTAGCATGCTGGGAGGCCGAGGCAGGCAGATAGCTTAAGCTCAGGAGTTCAAGACCAGACTGAGAAAGAGCGAGACCCCGTCTCTACTAAAAATGAAAAACTGAGGCAAGAGGATCACGTCAGCCCAAGAGATTGAAGTTGCTGTGAGCTATGATGCTACAGCACTCTACTGAGGGAGAAAAAGACTCTGTCTCAAGAAAAAAAAATCTTAGAAGTTAAATTTCAGCTTGATGTATAGGACATAAATCTCCTTTCCAAATTCTACACCATCAGGCCAACACACTTAGCTTGAATTGTCTAGCTAAGTGTCCTAGAATTATGGTTCCTTTTATATTAAGATTTATAACAGTGATTCATTTATGGAAAATACAGTTGTTTGGATAGACATATATATGATTGGAGGCTGGGAATGTACTTATTTTCAGAGAGTATTATCTACCACTTATCCTTATTTAAAACCCCGCTCTTTGCTGTGGTACACATCCACTTAAAAAACTCAAGCATCAGGCAGTGGCTCGTAGCTCAGTGGGTAGGGAGCCAGCCACATACACCAAGCCTGGCGGGTTTGAACCCAGCCTGGGCCAGCTAAAACCGCAATGGCCAACAAAAAAATAGCCGAGTGTTGTGGCAGGTGCATGTAGTCTCAGCTACTTGGGAGGCTGAGGCAAGAGAATCACTTAAGCCCAAGAGTTTGAGGTTGCTGTGAGCTGTGACACCATAGTACTCTACCCCCCAGGGACAGCTTCAGACTGTATAAAAAAAAAAAATTCAAGCATCTATGTGGCAGTTATATTTAAAAAGCCTTTCAAATGAGTTAAGTTACCATGACATCTAACAAAGCTAATAGGTGATTTTGTTTTCCCTCTATCAGTGTCTCAGGTAGTGTAGTTAACAGCATGATTCAAGTAGGGAAAAGCATGACTTGGAAACTAACCAGAAAGTTCCTGACATAAAGTTCAAATCTGAGTTCTTCCACTTAGTGTATTACATGGGAAAAGATAATCTCTTTGCATTTCCATAGGTGTTTGTCCTTTCATCTCTATGGAAATAAAAACCGAGAGTATAAAATACTTTTAACTTCTCTATCATTAGATAGTGGCTTTCAACTCTGGATGCACCTTGGAATCCCTGGGGAAGGGAGGAAAGGATGCAAAGAAGGGAAGGAAATGAGAGTAGGAAGGAAAAGGAGGACAAATGCTTAGTCCTGACTATAGATCATTTTTTTGCTCGTGGGCCCGGACATTAAGGTTATGGTTTTTGTTTAATAGCTCCTCTGGGGTTCTAATATAAAAAGTGTTAAGTTTATGACTGAAAAGCATTTAATAGATGCTTTAAGTAGAAAGGATCAACTTTGAACCATAAAACCACAGGTATTGGTTGTGGTGGACACTCACTGTAAGGACACTCCAGATACAACCATAGCATATCCCTAACTCCTGTCTCCTTACCTGTAATGATTAAAAGTGGAGATACTAAACTATGAAAAACAGAGCCTTCTAGGTAGATGGTGTTACCAGGCCCTTTATACTGGTTGAGTGACAATCCTTGTAACTTTATCCCAATGGCATGATGTTACCTGGGTGGCTAGTTGCTAAAGACGTGAAGGATGAGTAGATTCACTGCTAACCACTGCCACAATGAACAGGGAACTGAGAAAAATTAGAGAATGGTTCTTCCAGGCATCTGCTTCTTAAAGACCAGTCACAACCATTCCTCTGACAAACTATAGGAAAAAAACAAAAATTAGACTTGAGAAATACAAATGCAGTATTTTGAGGAAATTCCTTAAGACCATTAGAAGGAGACAAAGGAGAGATGAATGGGGATATTCTTTATATCAACAGATAAGGGACAAAAAATTGTCAGCTTTTTGCAGGTGGCCTGAAAGTTAACAGTACTTTATTGCTATTTTCTACAATCTGTAAGGCAGCGTTAATATTCACAGAAAATTTAACAAGAATTTAAATATCTACTGTGCATTGTCCCAGTCACTGTTGCTTTATACCAAAATGTACCCAGAGTAAATCCTTAAAATTTCATACATCACATTAAAAATGGATTTACATGAGTCTGAACCAAAGCATTAGTCATTTAATTTCATGTTATAGTTAGACATTTCTCCCAAATGAAAAGCATCCTAGCAGGTGATTGAAAACTGCTATATGAAATAGAATGCCTAAATAAGAAATAAGCTCTTTAGAACTTTAAGTTTTAAAAAATTACAAATGAAGCAGTTAGTTTATTCTTAGGGCCGTTTCAATGAACTTCTGAACAAATGTTAACTATACAATAATGCTAGCTAAAAGGTTTTTAAATACTTCTATTATTATTGTTAATCCACGATTATTGTTGTTTTCAGTTTATGAAGGGGAAAATTAGTATTTAGTATTCCAGAGTCCAGAATTTACAGAAGGGAAGAATCTAGGAAACAGGTTATTATCTACATTAATAGCTCCCTTTTCATTTTTATAGACAATCAAGTGACAGTATGACTACTTGAAGGCAAATAAGTAGTTCAAAGAAAGATGAGAAGTAGTAGCTTACTATTTACTACTAATAATAAAATCATCATATAGTTGTAGAACACTTCAGAAAAAAACAGTTCCTATCCCATTTTTGGTGAGCAGTAAGTACTAGACAACAGAACTGATAAACTTGCAGATCAAAGTAAACAAGTGGCAACGTCATAAAAGCCCAAAGTTAGGAAACTGGTAGACTGGGAAGATAGGCATAGACTGTTATGGAGAGGGGCTTCCTGTGTTACACAATGACCAGGTAACTAAATATAGAAGATAAATGTAATTATTAGCTGAAAGCCAGGCATAGGATCAAAAACATACTCTAAAAACTCCTGTTAATGAGAAGATAATTTGTACTTATTGAGGCCAAGCTGAAGGTTTACCAATAGCAGAAATCTTTTATCACAGAAATTTTTCCAGCATATATTCACCACCATTCATTTTTTCAGGTAGGAAGAATTATGCTACTTGTGTTAAATAATGCAAACCTCTCAATTAGGGACAAAGACTTAAATTTAACCACCACTTTATAGTTTTGTTAGGTGGCTAAGTTTCAATTGTACTTTTGACACAAGCAGCTTTGAAATAAAGTCTATATTCTCATTTTGCTACATAAAAATCTATAAAGAGCACTGAATGTTACTAAATTTCCAAGCTTCTCTAAAGTTGTCAAGGTTAGACAAGGTTCTAATTTATATAGTATATAATTTATATATTAGCTTCTTGTATTTCTTTTGGCTATAATCCCATTGCTATTGTAAGGCAACTGGACAAAGTGAAAGGTTGGAAACTTTTAGATCATCTTTACTAAATATATTGTCCTCTCTTCTGGGGAGCTCATTCTATCTATCTAATCTATTTTTGAGACAAAGTCTTACTTTGTTGCCCATGGTAGAGTGCCATGGGTCATACCTCACAGCAAACTCATGGGCTCAAGCAATCCTCTTGCCTCAGCCTCCTTAGTTAGCTGGGATTATAGGCACTCACCTAACTGCTTGGCTTTTAGTGTTGGGGTTTCACTCTTGCTCAGGCTGGTCTCAAACTCTTGAGCTCAGGCAATTCACCCACCTCGGCTTCCCCGACTGCTAGGATTACAGGCATGAGCCACCATGGCAAGTCCGGGAGCCCATTTTTTAATGCCGTAAGGGGTATGTTCTGATGGAGGTGGCAGGTTTGGATGTGCCATGTAAACCAGTGTCTTCTGCTTTATTAAAACACAGCACAGATATTTCTGAAGGTTTTCTCCAGAATTTCCTACACACTATCAATACTTTTATTTCAATATCCAACTCATAGTTATCATACTGAAAGGTCAAAGTGCAATTAAGTAACAACCTTTCCCAAAACTATCTCAATGCTATAGGTTGAGATTTTCAACCATCAAAATTGGAACAAAATATGCTTCTGCTCACTATAGTGCAGCATGGCCATCTCACAGAATTTTGTTTTTAAGTTTAGTAATTCAATAAAGCTCAGATCATAGCAGAATGGTATCATGAAACTTTGTAACTTAAAGAACTAGAACAGGACCTTTTAGGTTACCAAGTATGAAATGTCCAAGTTTCTTTAGAATATTTGGTATCTGACATTTCACTTTGACACTTCTTGCTTCTTTAATTTTTAAACTGTGAAGGTACATCCTTATTCTTTCAAATGCACATTTTGGCCTATGATTATCTTTCAAATTTTTACAGCAATTTTTGCGAAACTATGGGTATATCAAAAATTCATATTATTTTTGAATGTGAGTTCCATTGTGGAATCAATGCAGCACAGACAGCTCAAAGAATAATGAAGTATTTGGAAAGGATGTAGCTAGTGAATGTACAGTATATTGATGATTTGAAGTTGTGGTGATTTTAGTCTTGAAAATGAGCCATACCAAATGACTTGAGACCAAGGTGGATAATGATGAGTGGAAAGCTATAGTGGAAGTGAAATCTATCTTAAGCTATCCATGAATTAGCAGCAAGGTTTGATGTCACTATTCCAACAATATTGGGCCATTTGAACTTAAATCAGAAAGATAAAGAAGCTAGATTAGTTCCACAAGAATTAAATGAGTGCCAGAAAAGACACCTTCTATACCATATTGTTAAGTGTGATGAAAAAATGGATTCTTTTTCACCATGACAAGCATTCAGCACAATGGTTGGATAAGACAAAGAGCCAAAACAGTCCAAAACCAAATATTCATAAGGGGGGAAAAAGGAATGGTATCTGTTCGATGGTCTAGCACTGGTATTATGCACTACGGCTTCATGAAACCTGATCTTTCAATTCTAGGCAATGTCTATTGCAATCAGCTAGAGACATGATGAGGATGCTTGAAATTAAGCAGCCAGGACTGGTCAATGGGGACAGGCTAATCCATCCTCTTGCCAGACGAAGCTCGATCACATGTCCCACAAACAAGGCTGCTCAAAGTACAGAAGCTGGACTTGGAAACTGTCATCCCCACTGACTACCACTTCTTCCAGGCTTTGGACTACTTCTTAAAAGGAAAAACATTCAATTGTCAACAAGCTGCAGGAAATGCCTTTCATAATTTCATTGCCAACACTCTCCAGGCTTCTTTCCTGCCAGCATACACAAGCTACCATTAAGATGGCAAAACTAGGTGCATAGTTTTGGCACATAATTTAATTATACTGCTTCTTGTTTAAGATATAATAGACTTGTGATTAAAAATTGGACATTTCAGATTTAATGACCTAATAAAATGGGAAGACTGCCTCCATTTGAAAGGTTAGGCTTTCAATTCTCTTACCAAGATTAATTTAAAATTTTAAGGCTTGTAACCATCTAAAATAAGTGTATGTCTATCTTTTAATAAAGTCCAATATTTCACTTTTTAGCTCTTCCCAAATAGCTGCTACATATGGCAACTGAAATACTCTTAGAACTTATAAAGCTTTCTCTGAATTTATTGAACCCTACCTGAATCTGGATGGTTTTCTGACCTCTTCAGACACAGCTTTCATTTCACACCTCTACTCGCAATATACCATAGAATACAAGCAACACGTGAAAAAGAAGGGCCTGATAAAGCCCACAGAAAAGCTATTCTAACATTGGCACTACTTTTAGTCATGCTATTATAGATCACATTTTATTGTTGTGCATAATAAATAGAACAGAAAAATGTTGAAAATTTATGAGTCAACTATCTAATTAAAACTGAGTAACTAACCTAGATTTTAGGTTTTCAGTGAGAAATGACAATAGTTGAAAATAAAAAAAAGAACTTTACTTTTCCTATGTTAATACAGGTCAAGGGACCCTTTCTTCGCAAAAGGGTCAATAACACCAGTTCTTAGCAATAAACATAAGGCACTTGTTTAAGATTACAATATCACTGCATTTCTTTTCCACTTGTTTTTCTAACCCTGTTTCCCCCCATAGTATCATCTGAAATTAATAGAATGAATGAGGCAAATGTGAGATGATCCATTGATACTACTCAGAGCAAGATAACACAGTACATATTTTAAGGGTGCTGTCTGGACTTAAAATGAACCCAGTTAAAGTCCTTTGACACCAGACAATGTATTCACTATCAAGTAAACCTGAAAGAAAATAAAAGATTTATTCAATAATTCCAGTAAAATTGGGATGGAATACAATATACATGTTAGGAATTTAGCTCCTCATGGGTGGCATTAAGAGTTCTGAGTACTTAGGAATATTCACTCTAAGACAATCTACATCATTTGAACATTGTCAAAACAAACAGATTAATCCATTATACAGTAGAGTTTAAACAAAAGTTACACATACACCCCCTATTATATGGCTGGTGCCTCCTCCAAACACCTCATTAGTGGTAGAGGTAGCACTAGTGTTCTTTCCCAACAATAAGAACTTCAGTTGCCACTCATAGGAGAGGTTGGAAAGGTTTTTTTGTGGGTTTTTTTGCGCCATCTGTTAAGATGTTCCTGAGACAGGCCAGTTAATAAAACATAACAAAGCACTGAAGTTCAGTTTGAACTCTTCTTCATATCACTCAACTGTTAGCCTGGGATGTGGAATGCAGAGCATATACCACGAAAGGCTGATTTTAGCACAACTGTTCAATCCAGGAAAGGATCGGGCCTTCTGAAAATTCCCTTCAGATAATACTTTCTATAACCTAAAAGTGCCACAAAAAGGTCAATCATATATACAACTGATTCTTTGAACTTAATCTTATTTACTTAGATCTAACAAATGCAATGAGATTGTTCAGCCTGAGGCCAGTCCTCAGTGTACCGGTCTAATATGTTAAGGCTCATTTTCCCAGTCAGAATAGTTCTAGTTTTCCTTTCAAATTATGGATTACATTTGTAGTACCTGCCACCAACCTAGTCTTCAATGAAATCTTAATGCAGGAGCAGCACTCTACTTCATTATGAAATTTCCCTTCTAAAAAGCTCCCATCTGCACTGGCCTTATAACACATTACACTGACTCTGGCTTGCACCTCTGTTTCCACTTGTATATTTTCACAGAAGCCCAAAACAGACTGGTTGAAATATTCACACAACTGTTTTTCAAAACAATTTATTGCATCATATTTGGTACCTTATGTTTGACAACAAAAAGGAAATTACATCTGTAACTGCAGGAAAAAGAAGCTGGTCTGTTATTTGGAAGAAAAAAAAAAGGTTGGGCCCTTTAAAAATTACAAAGTCTTGGGCTTGCCTGAAACAACTGAGCAAGAAATATATTCTTAGAAATGTAGGGCTTCAAGTATTACAAACCTGTGACACTGTGGAAAAATTCCAGAGGTATCTAAACTGCAGCACTTTTTTTCTGCATATCGTGAACAAGGCCTGCTGAGGTTTTAACTATTAGTCTTTTGATCAGTCATAGAATGGTAGTCAGGAGTTCTGCTCTTTAACTTCAAGCCATGGTAGATTTCCATTATTTTCACTCTTGGGTGAAAAATTCATGCTTGCTAATTAGTTGGTGCCACATCACAGTGCATTTGGTTCTTGCATTACAGTTTTAACAAGTTTGGCCAAAACAATGCTGAAAGGTTTGCATTGTTGTTTTAGTTCTTCAAGTTTTAGTTAAAATCGAGACTGTTTCAACTGGTTCCTTCAGTTAAAAACTGTGGTACAAGAACACCAAACTGATCATATACAGTGAATTTAGGAAACACAACAAGCATATTGAACACCTTCTAGGTTCCTTATAATTTTGCTTGGTATCTATTATGTCCCAGTTTCTACAACATCAAGCATCTGTTGTAGATTTCTCTGTAAATAGTGATTCACACTGCATACTTACTATGGTCAGAATCAACTCCATAACAAAATCAGTCAGATGCTAAAGCCCCAACAACTTTTTGTGCTCAGTGAAAGAATCCAGTGCTAAAACAGCATTTAGGCTGTCTGAGATATAGTAAAATCTCACAAGACAAATTTAAAGTAATATTTCTGCCACACACCTGCTTTGTTAGCTGTAACAACCTCCAGATTTTATATAAATTAGTTTAAAAACATGGGTGGGTAGGTGGGAATAGGATAAGGTATCTTTTTTTTAACCTTTCAATTTTAGCAGCTTTCATTTTTTTTAAGAAACTGAACCTATATCCTGTTATGTTAGATATTTTAAATATACTTTTTCAGCAGGATAAAAAACGTAAAACACTATTTGAAGGCAAGAACATTTACTCCTCTCATTCTGTGTAAGTTAGAGCAATGCAGCAGGTGCGTGACAAAAATATTATACACTAGATATGGTCCAAAGTCATTCCATTTGCTTGTTTAATGATGTTCAAATTTCATTGGCCAATTCTTCAGTTTCTGCAGAACTATCTCCATTAACTGTGATCTTCATATCCTCTTCATATCCAGGAGGCAAGAAAGCCAAAGCATAAGGGAAAAGCTTATGACAATTTGCTCTATAAATGTCAGCAGCTTCTTTACAGTCTCCTAGGCTACCATCACACAAGGCTTCCAATACCTCCATACATGTCTAAAGAAAGAAAAATGGTCACATTAAAACTTGTCAAAAAAGATGTTTACTGTGACTTTATTAGACATTTCAATATCAATTCAGTATTTCCAAAATAATAAAAAATGTGCATTATGTGAGAAAAACATTTACTCCTGCATGTACATTATATTAGTATGTTCTTTAAGGCCTAAGTTAACCATTTCTCCAGAAGTACAGGATTTACACAAGAAGATAAACAAGTGCATGTAAAAACAAGACTATGGCAAATAGGGTACATAGGTCTTGTATTTAAGAAGGGAACCCACTCTCAGCAAATACATAACCTAGGCAGCAACTTTACCTTAGCCTGGTCTGCCCTGTGTATATAAGCAGCTAAATTTGCTATCCCAATGCCAATTATTATATGTAGGGCTTTTAATTATTTTGGAGGCTTAGACCCAGCCAGCAAAATCAAATACACATATTCAAATAAAATCACATGTTAAGGCATGTCCTATAACTAAGCAGAAAAGAATATCTCAAACACAAAGCGATTATATGCAAGAAAAATCATGAAAATCCACAAGTCTTTTAGCCAAATCCCTAAGGTAAGTCTGCTTCATATATTTTCAAATGATTCACGCTGTCTTGCATTACTTATGCATTCTTTCTTAATCTTATCATTTAGAAAACATTACTCAGTTTCCAGATACATACAATTCTATAAACTGTGCTAAGTTATAAAGGATCTTAAATCCAGATTCTAACTAGTGTGACTAACAAAAGTAATTTTTCTTTCTTAAAGATAGTGCCTTCATTTGCTGTTTAATAAATCCGTATTTACCTTTCAGCAAGTACTTCTTTGTCTGGATGCTTATAACACAAAGTAGCTGTCCTTTGTACTTAGTCTAAACTTTATATTTTATAATACTTTATTTAATCTTTTATTGTATTATAAACTACCAAATAAGTATTTTAGTTGAGCTTCTGGTAAATAAACCTTAAATATGTCAGAATTTTCACTGAGACCACTGCCTGCTCAGAAATGCAAAGATGAGTCAAAATCCAAAATTAACATAAGAAACATATACGATTTTACTAAAATATATTTCTAAAAGTTATTCCAAGTTACAGACATAAAAGTAGTTACTGAATGCCATGCAGCCCAGTGCGCATGTGTACATATAAACACAACCCTAAATAAATTTAAGATGAGCTATGTCTGACACAGATTCTTAATGGTTTTAAGGAGAGTATAAGGAACAAAAACCTTATTTCTCTTAGTGAAAACAAAAACAAAAAATAGGCATTCTTATATAAAGATTATGAAAAAACTCTTTACCTGGAGGTTTCTGTTAGTGAGAGATTCATCAAGTGTTGTTGCCAACTCTATAGCTCGCTTCTGACTAGAAGGATCTAAATAATATACCATTTTGGCAGCTAAATAGAGGGGGGAATGACATTTGTTTTATTTCAAGGTAAAACCAACATACTCAAATATAAAATGCAAGTTATATGTGTACACAGAGTATGGCCCTTTATTAGAAAAATGGGAGTAACCACTAAAGATTCTGTTATTTAACAGAAATAATCCTGAGAGGGTACACCAAAAACAGCCTGTCAAAGTAGGAAAGTGATTAAGGAATATTGTGTATATCTATCTAATAAAGTATAAAGTATACATAAAATATGCACGGTAAAACAGACCAGGAAGAAATACAAATATTCTATTAATAACTAAGGATGGTGGGACCACGGAGAATCTTCTTTCTAAAACAAGAATAATTTGTTGGTGAAGTGAATACTCTGAGCCAAAAATCTGAATTCAGGATTCCACAAAGCTGCTGGGCTTCTCAGCCAGGTATTATAAAAGCATAGCATTTTATAATAAAGCATTACCCACATGGTATTATAAAGCATTACCCACATGGTCCCATTATATGCAGACTGTGCTTCACTGGTACAGACCCTTGTCTTAGGTTTCCTATAAACTACCATATAGTTCCAGATGGTCACATCTGAGTGAATTTTAAGAACACATGATAGAAGGAGAAATAAAAACTCCACCTTTCTTGTATGATACATGTTTAAATTCAGTTATTCTTGCTTCTTTGTAATGGCGATGTTAAACCAGCAGAGACTACTAACCTTGATTCATAGTAATAACTTTGTCTTAAGAAATTTAAAAATGTATAGGAAACGTGTATATATATGCATGTATTTGAGATGAGGTATTGTTATTTTGCCCAGTTTGGGCTTATGAGATCTAGTGATCCTTCTACTTAAGCCTCCCAAATAGCTGGGACTACAGGTGCACGCTACCACACATAGCTGAGGCATATTTAAGCTGCTTGTTTTCACAGGATTAAAATGTCAAATATACACACTGCCTCTTCCTGTGCTAAAATTTTGCATCTTATCTTGTTGTTGATAATTAAAATAAATACTCAAGTTGTTTCAGAAGGCTAAGAGAGGAATAAAATAAAGTGATTACCTGATAATCTGTGTGGCAATGAATCAGAATTCCTTTTCAGAAAAGTTTCATTAAAATTCTTTGGATTTGTTGCTCCAAAAAGACGATTCATTTCTTGTTTTAATACTGTTCTAACTGTATCTGGTAAATCTTTACTTTCACACACTGCTGAACAAATTAAAAACAAGCTGTGTTAGTTTGTAAGAGCTAAATTTTCTACTTGATGAGGCCAATGAAACACAGCAATTATAAAGCAAATTATAATGAAGAGCTTACCTACATAAACTTAAAGAATACGGTCAGGTAGAGACCAATCTAATGATTGTTCTAAGACATTCAAAGAATTTCACTGATGATTCATTTCCAGAAAATAACAAGAAGCAAAATGAATGACAAAGATGTAATTTCATAGCCTTAAAAGCCCCAGGATTGGGTGATGCCTGTGGCTCAAGAAGTAGGGCACTGGCCCCATATACTGGGAGTCACGGGTTCAAAACCAACCCCAGCCAAAAACTGCAAAAAAAAAAAAAAAAAAAAAAAAAAAGCCCCAGGATTGACCCCCTCAACCTTAAGGTCTGCAAAGCAGGGGCTTAAGAGCATCTGCCTGTTATGCTGTGCTGAAGACAACCAATTTTCCTTATCCTCCCTATCCTTTCTCTATACTTAATTGGTAGTAAGGCACACTTACCAATTAAAAAATAATACTTGACTTCACTGACCCTTTTGAGAAACTATGTGAAATGAGCTATCACTATATATAAACTCCAAGGGACCACCAAAGCATTTTCCTGTAATAAATATATAATAGTCAATAAATACCTGTATTCCCAGGCCCTAGGATTTGGAGATAAAAAAGCACACACCAATCCTTCTGGACTGAATCTAAGTTATGCTTTGTTTCATTGTTATTTTGGTACAGAGATGATAGCTTAAAGCTTTGGAGCCAGACAGACCTGGGTATGGATCTGGACTTGGACTAGTCACAACCTCTCTGAACCTATTTTTTTGATCTATAAAATTAGGCTGATATCTAACCTATAAGGTAAGTACTTGTTGTGTAAAAGTGTTAATTATATAAAATAGTCATTTGATAAATTTTAGTTACTAATTTTATCAGTTTGAAAACATAAGTAAATTTTCCTTATGGTGGTGGCTTTCAAATTTCAAAAGTAACCAAGTATTTGCACTTTGACAAATAACATATATATCCCACATCCGTAACTTATATGAAGCCAAAGTTTTGCAGAACACTTATTACATGCCATATGTGCTGATGGTTTCTGCATTATTCTATTTCTTTTTTTTTTTTTTTCTATTTCTACTTTAGGCTTTCGAATGTTGGTAATGACTCACTAATAATTATTTCATCCTACCAATGGATCATTACCTTAAGTTTCAAAAATAATCAACTCTGAGTAGTAGATATCTAAGTGTAATATTCTATACATAATTATTAATTGAATAATTCACTGATATGTCCTTCAGTGGTTTAATAGCATTTCTTCTATTGTTCCATAGAATCAGGTGGTTCAAACAAATGAGCTATTAGCAAAACAATTTAAACTTAACACTGTTATGGCTGTATTGTCAACTTGGGTTTTGGTAACTTATCAATACTTGTTTTTCAGGGGGAGGCAAAAATATAGAATAAAAAGAAAAGTTCAAAGAGGTTATAGCAAATTACAATGAAAGATTATCTCAAAAAATATAAACCTTCTATAAAATAAAAGTTATTTCCATGGGTACTTAGTAGTTTGCCTGAAATGCTTACAGTATACTTTGTATGTAGAAAGTAACAGCGTAGTTGGCATTATTGCTGGGGAGAGAGGACAGGGTAGACTTTCCAAAAAGTGTATGAATTGCAGATAAAATGGATGTGCGTATCATGTCTAGGTACACTTGATACATAATGGTATATTCGATTCAACTTTGAAAAGTAATACATAGATAACATTGCTTAAAATAATACATTGTTCAGCACTGTGTGTGTGTGTGTGTATGTAGATATATATGTATATATAAATATTTAAATAACTCACAACTTCACTAATAGTTGTTTCCAAAAATATTTCCTCAACTCAGCAATTCACAAATGTTTTAGGGCCATCCATTTTTTTCTCCTAAATCATGGAGACTGAAATTTCCAGGAAGCTATCAAGTATCAAAACACCTAGAATGCAGAAACACCTAGAATGTTCTATGGAATTCTGCGCAATGAAATTTTACCTCTACCTTTGGCCGGTGCCTGTGGCTCACTGAGTAAGGCACTAGGCCCCATATGCCGAGGGTGGCGGGTTCAAACCCAGCCTTGTCCAAACTGCAACAAAAAAATAGCCAGGTGTTGTGGCGGGCACCTGTCCCAGCTACTCGGGAGGCTAAGGCAAGAGAATCACTTAAGCCCAGGAGCTGGAGGTAGCTGTGAGCTGTGTGATGCCAAGGCACTCTACCAAAGGGCCATAAAGTGAGACTCTATCTCTATTAAAAAAAAAAAAAAAAAAAAGAAAGAAATTTTACCTCCACCTTTAAGAAAAGGGACCAAGGCGGCACCTGTGGCTCAGTGAGTAGGGCCCCGGCCCCATATACCATGGGTGGCGGGTTCGAACCTGGCCCCAGCCAAACTGCAACAACAACAACAACAAAACAAATAGCTTGGCATTGTTGCAGGAGCCTGTAGTCCCAGCTATTCAGAGGCTGAAGAAAGAGAATCGCCTAAGCCCAAGAGGTGGAGGTTGCTATGAGCTGTGATGCCACAGTACTCTACCAAGGGTGACAAAGTGAGACTCTGGCAGAAAAGAAAGGAAAGAAAGGAGGGGAGGGGAGGGGAGGGGAAGGAAGGGAGGGAGGGAGGGAGGAAGGAAGGAAGGAAAGCGGGCAGCGCCTGTGGCTCAAAGGAGTATGGCACTGGCCCCATATGCTGGAGGTGGCGGGTTCAAACCCAGCCCTCACAAAAACTGCAGAAAAAAAGAAGGAAAGAAAGAAAAGGGATCAATTTCAAATGTCACAGGTTATCAGATGACTTATAATTGCTAAACACTAGTGGGCAGAAAAAAAATCTAAAAAACCTTAGAAAGTGATAAGATTACTTATGAAATACTGAGATCTCAGGAAAACTTTAAAAAAAAAAAAAATCTCAGGCTCAGTCCCTGTAGCTCAGTGGCTAGGGCACGGCCACATGCAATGGAGTTGGCAGGTTCAAACCCAGCTTGGGCCTGCCAAACAACAACAATAACTACAACCAAAAAATACCTGGCATTGTGGCGGGTGCCAGTAGTCCTAGCTGCTTGGGAAGCTGAGGCAAGAGAATAGACCCCAAGAGTTTGAGGTTACTGTGAGCTGTGACACCAAGCACTCTACTGAGGGCGATACAGTAAAGACTCTATCTCAAAAAAAAAAAAACAACTCAGACTACTCAATCTTCTTCCATGGTAACAGTAGTAAGTCTTGTGAATCAAGAAAAAGTAACTGGCTCGGCGCCTGCACTCAAGCAGCTAAGGTGCCAGCCACATACACCTGAGCTGGTGGGTTTGAATCCAGCCTGGGCCACCAAACAACAGTGACAGCTGCAACCAAAAAATAGCTGGGTGTTCCGGCGGGCACGTGTGGTCCCAGCTACTTGGGAGGCTGAGGCAGGAGAATCGCTTGAGCCCAGGAGTTGGAGGTTGCTGTGAGCTGTGATGCCACAGCACTCTACCCAGGGGGACAGCTTGAGGCTCTGTCTCAAAAAAAAAAAAAAGAAAGAAAAAGTAACAACTAATTGGGAAAGTAGATAAAACCTTTTGATATGGGTCCTTTGACACCTTAAAACTGAAATAATGTTAGATTCATGCTATTAGCTTATTAGCAGATTGATGTAACTAAGTAATCACCAATGATTAAAAGCCACAAAGAAAACGAATATTAAACACGGTCTAAATATAATAATAATAAACAAGAGTATTTAAGCAAGGGGAGATAGTACATAAATACAGAGAAAAATAATCCCTGAAGATAAAAGAAAAATGAAGTACAAATGAGAGGAAACAGATCTAAATTTCACTGTAGATCAAGGCAGCCAAATAGTGTCAATTTTAAATGCATGTAGAAAAATATAAACAGGTAAGAAAAATAATAAGGAAAATTAAATATATAAGCTCCTATCTTTTACTTAGCACTGATGAGATGTGTAATTTAAATTGCCTTTAAATCCTACAACTTTAAAAAAAAATTTAAGTTAAAAAGTATTAACTCATAATAAAAGGAAGTAGGGTGGTCCTATATGATAAATGACTTCATGTAGCTTATAATAATTACATTTGTGGTTTAACATAGTCTAGAGCAGTGTTTTTCAACCTTTTTTATCTCACAGCAATACATGAACCTATAGTTAAATTTTCATGGCACACTTAAATTATGTTCATCAAAACAAAAAGGGGGCTAAGAAGAAAAAAAGAATAAACTTACCATACTTTGAATTTTTTACAAAAACAATTTAATTAATGGTGTCTAAAATTTTTCGCAGAACACCTAGGATCCTCTCATAGCATAGTGGTTGAAAAATCACTGTTCCAGAGACTTGGAGGTGGCTGGAACCATGTTAAAATCCGTATTTATTTTTAAAAGTTTCTACAAACGATGTGGAGGGATTGTTTTTCCCTTCATACTCTCCAGAAAGGTGTATTTGTCAGGATTTCTTTGTAAAGATGAAATTACAATATATCTAAATATGGTAAATGTATTCACAAAAAATTACTTCTAAATTAATTTTTAATTACCAAATATTTTAGTTAAAGAAACCTTCTAAGTATACAACCAAGGTAACTGTATTTGGATATTTATCGTTTCACATATGCCTTTGTAATACAACCCTGTGTTCAGCAAAGGTAATGAAGCAGCCTATCCAACTCCTTAAATGCTTTTTAAATGAGTAGTGGTAAACCTTTATCACAGTCTAATTTTATTGCCTAAATTCAGTCAAAATAAGAATAACTTTGGGCTCAGTACCCGTAGGACAATGGTTATGGCGCCAGCCACATGCACTGAGGCTGGCGGGTTCCAGCCTAGCCTGGGCCAGCTAAACAACAACAACTGCAACAAGAAAATAGCCAGGGTTTGTGGCAGGTGCCTGTACTCCCAGCTACTTGGGAGGCTGACGCAAGGGAATCACTTGAGCCCAAGAGTTTCAGGTTGCTGTGATCTGTGATGCCACAGCATTCTATCAAGGATGATACAGTGAGACTCCGTCTCAAAAAAAAAAAAAAAAAAAATCACTTTGTGAAATCTCCTCATGACAATGATTTCCACAGACCACCTAAAGCAGCATACTGAAGGACACTGGTATGCCATGAGAGGATCTTAGGTTTGCCACAAAAAATTTTAAGGACCATTAATTAAATTGTTCTTGAAAGAAGCTCAAAGCACAATAAGTATATTCTTTTATTTACTTTTTTTCATCAATATAATTGAAGTTTGCCATGGAAGTTTAAGTATAGGATCAAGTGTGCTGTGAGATAAAAAAGGTTGAAAAACTCTGGCTAAGAGCAATAGGCACAGCAAGCAGCACAGATACTCAATAATTTTAACTATTAATAATTCTAAGCACACATGTATTTTAATTTTCTGAAACCAAATGTTGAAAGGAGTCAAGCTAATCAATCGCTAAATTCATCATTAGCAAACACATTTAAATAAGTTACTTTTTAATCCATATTTCAAAAGCAAGTTTAACTCAAAGGGCTTATGTATTTTACTTAACTATTATTTTCAAAAAGAATCTAATGCATAAAACAAAGTATGTATGTTATTTTGAAAACAGTTTGTGGGTACTCCATTCTAGTAGATTAAAACTATTATTTATGGCCCTAATTTTCTGATTCATGGCTTGCATGTTTTCTTAATACTAAAAAAAGATAAGAAAAACAAACTTCTTTGTTTTTTCTAAATTCAGTAATTCTTCTATTTTCTATAATGTAGCTATATTATTACTTTGAGAGTTTTAAACACTGAAGAAAAACATTACAAGTCAATTTCTATAACAGTACTTATTTTTGGATAAGCACAAATATAATTTAAATAAAGCTTTACTTTTTATCATAAGTCAAAATAATGCTCTTAACTAGGACAATTTAGCAAATTTAGCATTTGTATGCCTGGCTTAATTTCATCATTTTTACATAATGTATGGAATTAGCAATGATATAGCTAAATTAATATTATTTCCAAATTCTATAGGTTGTTTAGTTAAGAGTTCCACTTCTCCTTCTCTAGTCAGTTCAAAATCTAAACAATAACCATACTTTCTGACTACAAGAGTACCTTATTCTAAATTTCAAGCTCTTACACGTTGAGCTTTCGAGATCTAAAATGTTGCCTTTCGAGATCTAAAATTCCATAGTTTTACTTCACATTATAACTAAAATATTGATCAGATTGTCAAAATATTCGAAAATACAGATGGTTATTTTCAAGTAACAGAAAATTGTGTAACTCTGTGCTAAGCAAGTCTAATCATGCAAATTCAGATCTACAATACATAAACAATGAGAAAAAAATGAACTTCAAAGAGATTCTCCAATTTTAAAACAATTTCCTAAGAAGCTTTACATAATGAAATAAGATTCAAAACTTCAATTTACATGTAACTTTTTCAAAAGAGAAACAAAGGTAATTCTCAAATATCTGGACTCAACAATTCTGTGTCAAAATCAGGTAACTAACATATGTATCCTTAAAATAAAGACTGTCATCACACACACACAGACCTGGTTTTCCTCTTACCTAAATTAGTATGTAACAGCTTTAAAATCATTGTGTCTATGATAAACTTGTACAGATAATTTATATAGTAACTATCAACTACTTATTTAATACTTAAGTAATGGAAAACAAAAACATACCAGTACTAAAGAGTCGAATCATACACTCATGAAGCCAGGGATGACTAGAATCAATAGCAAATGCCCTCTTTACTGATTGTAGCATCAAAAGAAACTTTTCTACAAAAAGAAAAAGTAAGATATGTTTTGATCACTTAATAAAATAAGAGGCCCTCCTTTGAAGGGCCAAGACCTTACAAACAGAAAAATTAAATTTAGAGTCAATCACATCTGAACTGCAAATGTATGGTTTGAAGCAAACAACTTTTTTCCTATTAGCAATATTAGCTAATATTTTTCAGATAACATTCTTTAAGAAAAACGGTTTTATAAAATATAGGAAAATTTAGGCAGCATTCAGCAATATTTGAACTAATGGCATATAAAAAACAAAGAAACAATGTGAAGCCATTTCATTTCCTAAGTTTTTTTTAAACAAAATGCTCCCCACTACACAAAAAAATTGCCTTATGTATGCTTGAAACTATCTCCTTTCTTGTATTTTGTGACGTTTCTCTTTTACTTGACTCTTTCTCTCTTACCAATTTTGAAGTCCCTAACTCCTCTTTCCCCCAAAGGTAAAAATAAAATATTCACCAAGATTATGTTTTCATTTTCTAATCTCTCTTTATGCTATGCCCACTCCCATTCTCCATCTTTCCCTAAGTTCAGTAGTGTTTCCACCTGTTAGATGGAAATTTGCACTTACATACTCAGTCCATTTCCAAGTCTTACTTATATAAGCGCCTCTTTGTTAAGACTTCCCTAATTTGGTACCATCTTCCAAATATAAAAGTTCAAAATTCTAGGTTCTACTGATACTTTTCCCTTGCCCACAACACTTAAAGAGCTAAAAACACTGCCATGCCCTTTGTCATTACCAATTTCACACAACTGCAGTGGATTCCAAATGCTGGGGTCCTTTAGAGGTTAGAACACAGCCAAGAAGCCAATTGAATGGGGCTTTAAGATTGCCCTTCCCCACTTTAGGCAGAGCAGCTTTTGTATTTTATACTTTGGGGTTCCAGTTAAGAAAATTTTTAAAAGGGGAGTTGTATTAACTGTTAAAAGAAAAGTTCGAAAATTATTGGACTATTATTAAATTTATTTTCTAAGTTATAACATAATACTTGTGGAAAAGAGAAAATAAAGTAGAAAATATTTTTATCATTCAAACTGTGACAATAGAAACTGTTATCTTTGGATCTGTTTCTTCTCAGTCATTTCTATGTTATGTACCATGGTAAATATATTAATAAAAATTCAATCTATAGTTAATTTTTTATCCTATTACAAAACAATGCTACAAAGCCTCTTTCTCCCTACATTAGTATTTTTGATAAACATGACTTTTTAAATAGATACAGAGAAGTACCTCCTTTAATAATTATACTGTGTAGTGCAACAATGTTGTTTGATCTTACCAGTTTCTCTCCCCTTCAATAGGCAACTGCTTAATGATAAACTTTTATTTCAGTTTGTGGTTTGCTTTTTTAAAATTCATGGAAGCTTGAAAGATAAACTTTTTCTCAATGTATCAATTCAGTCCTACAAAATCTTATTACCTACTAAATACCTATTCTAAGCATTTTAAACCTGGAAACCAAGTCACTTCATTTATCTTTTACCTGGCTCCAGGTCAGACAACTTCAACATTATTTACACACTCTTTCGTTTTCTTAATACTTTCTCTTCTATGTATCTTTTCCTTTAGAAATACAATCTACCCTTCAAGATCTAGCCCACAGACTACAACTTTTGTTAACAATAGCTTGTAATAGCCAACATTTATTTAATGATTATTGTTTATCCAGGCACTATACTAAGCTCAGTATTAACTAATTTTATCCACACAATCAATCATCAGTTCTTAGATTGAACCATATAAATGGTAATTACCACATTTAACCTTAATCCTAGTTATTTATGTACATCTATTGTTGATTCTAATGTCCTCGATAACTGGTCCTAGATAATTCTAATGTCCTAGGTAATTGTATCATTGTACCTCCCCACAACATTCTGTGCATATAGCAGGCATTTCTGTGAGAAAGCTGCATTGGCATTTGCCAAATCATCCAACAGTGGTGAGGCTACAAGAGTTGGGTGACTATATCTAAGAAATACAGTGATCAGTTTCATCAGATCCACTATACCCTAATTGCCTACCTTTCCTAAAGTAAATCTCAAAGGCAAAAAGATGAGTTTCTATCTTGTTCTTCACCAAGTTCTTCAACGGTGTTAAAAATTTAATAGCTTCTTCCAATGGAGTTTCAACCTAACAAAAATAAAAGATATTATACAAATGGAAGTAAGATTCTTGGGGAGTGGTGATTGTATTCTTGCTATTAAAAATACTTACTGGTTTTCTAAAAAACAAAAACCACTTACCAGTCACTCAGAAAAACACTGTCATGTTTTAATTTCCTATAATCTAAATGAAAGGGATTTTGAATTCTAGAATTCTTAACTGATTTTTAACCACAGATACTATATTATCTCTAGATAGCCATTATCTAATAAGAAGGAAGTAGATAAATAGAACTAGGGAAAGAAAGTAAGGGAAACAAGTCAAAACAGCCAAGGGGAATTAAAAACAGAAGAGAGATTTAAAATTGGATGGAGAGAGAAGAGAAGGGAACTGTAGAGAACATTACAAAATAAGTAAGTGTTCTTTATAATTCAAAGTGAAATATAATCAAGCTATTAAAAATAATACACTATCCATTCTGTTTTGCTTCGTTCTACTACAAATTCTACAAAAATCTCTATTTATTCAAATCACATACTAATGGTAAGACAGCATCTGAAAAAAATTGTATTTACCTGTCTCTACAACCCATTATTAATTACATAATGTCATACTAATTATATACTTGTAATCATTACTGAACAGGTGTAATGTAATTGTGCTCTTACCCCTCAATGGAAAACATATTTGCTATATTTGTCCAGCGTGCCTCTGCTAGTACAGTAATTATGGTTTCATCAACACTTCAGGCTAAGGAAATTATTTCACAACATCAAAATAATAATAATAATAATAATAATTAAGCAATAAAGTGATATCTATGGAATTCATTCACCTTGTCCTAGTATATAAAGCAATGATCTTCTAGGACAATAAAATAATCCATTAAAATCCCAATTACAGGGCCAAATGGTGTTATTTTGAAGTACACATATTCTAAACCAGAACCAGAAATCAATAAATGACACTGCACTCTAACTGTAGATTCAGGAACCAAGAGATAAAAGAGATAAGAGGGGCCCCTATAGGGCAGCACTTATGGCTCAAAGGAGTAGGGTGCCGGCCCCATATGCCAGAGGTGGTGGTTCAAGCCCAGCCCCAGCCAAAACCTGCAAA
This sequence comes from Loris lydekkerianus, assembly GCA_963574355.1. Taxonomy (NCBI): domain Eukaryota; kingdom Metazoa; phylum Chordata; class Mammalia; order Primates; family Lorisidae; genus Loris; species Loris lydekkerianus. Next base: position 52,396 of record CAUYPK010072004.1, on the reverse strand, counting down.
AAAAAAAAAAAAAAAGAGGGGCCCCTGTAAGTATGCTTTTCTCAGCCAGGTGCAGTGGCTCATGCCTGTAATCCCAGCACTCTCGGAGGCCAAGGCAGATGGATTGCCTGAGGTCACAGTTTTGAGACCAGCCTGAGCAAGAGTGAGACCCCCATCTCAAAAAATAGTCAAGCCTTGTGGCAGGTGCCTGTAGTCCCAGCTACCTGGGAGACTGAGGCAAGAATATTGCTTGAGCCTAAAAATTTGAAGTTGCTATGAACTGTGATGCCACAGCACTCTACTGAGGGCAATAAAGTGAGACTTTGTCTCAAAACAAAAAAAAAAAAAAAAAAAGTATGCTTTTCTCACATATTTGTAAATATTTCTCGTTTCCATGTCTCCATATTTTATTGGGTTGGAATATATAGTACAATGGAAGAAATGTTTCTACTAAAGAAAGGTAGGAAACTGGGAACTGAAAGTGTCACCCAGCTATATCAAGAGGCTTTTCATAGGGTATAAGCTGAAATGAGGCTTAGTATATTGACCACAGTAATTATTAGGGAAATATGACTGCCATTACAAAATGGAAACAAGAAGAAACATCTAGTATAAGTAAGGTAAATCAATACAAGTATTCTATTTAGTAAAATCAAGTATATGAATGTGGAGAGAAAACAGAACATTGATTCTGTCTGCGATTCCAATAAACAAAAAATATTCCCCTAAGGGAGATCTGGTTCTGATGTTCCAGCACGTAGTCTGTTTCTGAGTGCCTCAAATAGGGAACATTTTGTCAGGGTAAATCCAAATGTTTAAGTGTATGTATAAAACTGCAATCACTATAAAAATAAGCATATTCTACACTTACTCGTATATAATGCAGTACAGAGTTACATATGCAAAAGCATATAAATAGTAATGCGGTGCTAAAACTCAGTGCAAAAAAAAAAGTCAAAATACCCTTGAAAATCCTGTAAGTTGAAAAGATAGGCAGATAGATATATAATACAACTAGTTTGCATTATGTATAACCATATTTTTAAGAAGTACCAAAATCACAATCCCTGTAGCAAGACATTCACTCCAACAGAAGCGCACAAGGATTGATGAGATGGACTAAACAAATTGCGCTTGTACCTCCCATCTCACACTCAGCTGGAGTCTGATGTTCACTGAAAGAAATACTGGATAAATTGGCACCATTATGAATATACTCCCATCCCCCTCTTTTTAGTCAAGAGTCTCACTTTTGTCACTCAGGCAAGAGTGCAGTGGTGTCATCATAGCTCAAGGCCACAACTTCAAACTCTTGGGCTTAAATGATCCTCCTACGTTAGGCCCCTGAGTAGCTGATATTACAACCCTGTGCCCCCATGCGCACCTAATTTTTTTCTGATTTTAGTAAAGATGGGGTCTCAGTGTTGCTGAGGACTGGTCTTGAACTCCTGACCTTAAGCAATTGATCCTTAATCTCCCAAAGTGCTGGGATTACAGCAAGAGCCACTGCCCTGGGCTTTCTTGTCTCTCTTTAAGAAAAAATTAATATATAGTTGTGAAGAGCTGAATTCACTCAGGTTAAATGTATGTAGAATGGGACTTGTACTGTGCTTGAGGGGCAATTTAAGACATTTGCAAGGGCAGTTGCAACCATATGCAATTTTTAAATTTATAAACTGACTTGAAATATAATCCTTGTGCTAAGATATGTTGTACAGAAGTATATCTCTCTAGCATAGCAACAAAAAGTTTAAGGCAATTAAACCCTACACAGGAAGAATACTGTATTAAGGACACACAGACCTTGGAAGGAAAGTGTATATATAGCAGGAAAAGAAAAATTCAATTCAGATGTGGTGACTGAAGGCAAACAGGAACACAGGATGAGTAGCAGGTGAGAAAATTTACAAATACCAACTGTTGAGAAACACATGATACTGCTTCAACCAAGACCTCGGATTTTTAATTATAATTTATAATTGAATATTAAACTTACTAACTGAACCCTTTTCCAGTTTCTTTTCTCCATCTTAACTACAATTACTACTAACTTGGTAATATTCTGATTGTATTGTATATATGTATATAATCATATGCCACATAATGACATTTTGGTCAATGATGGACTGCATATGTGAGGCTTGTAAAATCATACCTTATTTTTATTGTACCTTTTCGTGTTTAGATCCACAAATACTATAGATCCATGTTACTACAGTACTCAGTATAGTAACATGCTATACAGGTTTGCAGCCTCAGAGCAATAAGCTATACAAGATAGCCTAGGAGTATAGTAGGCTATCATCATCTAGGTTTGTGTAAAAACACTCACTCTATGATGTTCACACAATGATGAAATCCTCTAAGGACACATTTCTCCGATGAACTCACCTAAGATACATTTCTCAAAATGTAGCCCTGTTGTTAAGCAACACATGACTGTATATTATCCTGAAATGGTGACATAAAATTTGCCATGGAATAATGATGAAATATAGGATTCACCCCAAACAGGCCACTGTAGATTCAAGACCCAAACTTGACAGGTAGCTTTTTAAACAACCAATAATGACATTCCTAGTTATGGCTTGGTTTATTTGGCTTTATCACCACTGTTGGGATACAAGTAAGTACAGATTAGGTGGGGCCATCTAAGAGGAAGTGTCTTGGCAATGCCCATAGCTCAGTGGGTAGGGTGCTGGCCACATACACTGAGGCTAGCAGGTTGAACCCGGCCCAGACCAGCTAAAACAACAATGACATCTGCAGCAACAACAACAACAAAAAAATAGCCAGGGTTGTGGCAGTTGCCTGTAGTCCCAGCTACTTGGGAGGCTGAGGCAAGAGAATCAATCGCTTAAGCCCAAGAGTTTGAGGTTGCTGTGAGCTGTGACAGCATAGCACTCTACCCAAGGCGACAGCCTGAAACTCTATCTCAGAAAAAAAAAAAGAAGTGCCTTCTTTTGTGCCTAATAGGCAAGAATAGTACATGAAAGAGAATGCCTTCAACTAACTTCCTTCCAAACAAAGCAATCAAAAGCATTTTCTATAAGTATTATTTTGTTCTGAGACTCTGCAAACCTAGCAATAAAAACAAAGACTACAGTTTGACATCTGGTCCAAAGGCAAGCACTGCATGCTGGACGTAAGGAAAACCTAACGGTCTACAAGCAGGCTTGGTACAAGAATTCCGCTCTGTAGGTATAATCTTAATTAAACAATGACTAAATACTCCAAAGAGATCCTCTCATTAAGAACCATATGAAGACGTAAAGAGTTACAAAGAGAAAGGTCACTAAGTGTCATGGGATAAAGGGAAAAGCAAAATTAGAAAAAGTGAGGGTGGAAGGCAGTCAGTAATGGCGGTAAGAGTGGAATGAAGTGGAAGCATAAAGATGGAAGGCCTAGGTTTATTTTCTGCTCTGAATGACTTTGAAATTCTCCAAGAAGCCTAAAAGGTCAATCTTCTGTGCTTTTTTGTTTCTCTCTGTACTCTCACAATAAAATCTCAAACAATAAAAAGATATGTTTGTTCCTAATAGGTATGCAATTATTTATGAAAATATGTCAATATGTCCCGTGAAATCCAAACCAGATGTTTCCGTATTTCTTTTTCTTTCTTTCTTTTTTTTTTGAGACAAGAGTCTCACTATGCTGCCCTCAGTAGAGTGCTGTAGCATCACAGTTCACAGCAACCTCCAACTCTTAGACTTAAGTGATTCTCCTGCCTCAGCCTCCTAAGTAGCTGTGATTACAGGTGCCTGCCACAACACCCGGCTATTTTTTGTTGTTGCAGTTGATTAGATGGCCCAGGCCGGGCTCGAACCTATCACCCTAGGGGCATGTGGCTGGTGCCATAACCACTGTGCTACAGGTGCTGAGCCGTTTCCATGTTTCTTATAACAATATTACTATGTCTATGAAACATTACTATCCACCTGATCTGGTATAATTCTGAACACACTCTCCAACTCTTTGGTATTACAAGTTTCTTTAGTTATAAAATAGTAAAGGAAATTGTTTTGAATTTTTACTTCCTAGTGAGGCTAAATTAATAAGATATAGGCAATATGCTTAATATACTGCTTTAATGTATTAAATTATGTATTTATTATTTTATATAGAAGACAGGCGGTCTTGCTATATTATCCAAGCTGAATACCTGAACTCAGGCACTCCTCCCATCTCAGCCTCCCAAGTAGCTGAGACTGACTACAGGTGCTTGCCAGCTTCTACCCATGCAATTATTTTCATACAGAGTAGGAAGATGTCAAGGGTCATAAGAAAGGGCATAAGAATATTATAATCAACATTGTTCAGGTGACCATGAACACCTCAGTTTCAGTTTATTGGTTAAAAGTAATACTTGGGGAAAATATTTAGGAACTGTAAAGGTTATTAGGTTTAAATTGGAAAGGCCAGTAGTAAACTGACAACACTAGTGAGAGTTACACATATAGCCCTCAGTTTATAACAAATTCAATTTGGTCTAGGAATAAAAGTTTGCATGTTATCACTAAAAATAGATACTAGATGTTTCACTCATATGTCTTCTCTAGTTCTAGTAAGGATTTTCTTACTCCCATTTTATAGACAAGAAAACCATCAGAGAGGTTAGACAAAGTGTCCAAGGACTCACAATGAGAGTGAAGAGCTAATATCTGAACCCAGATCAGAATGACTCAAAAACTAAATGTTTTCTGTTATGTATCACACTGGATGACTCTGGACAAGGATTATTACTACAAGTTTCAAGCATGAAATACAATCAGAAACAAAATATTTTAACAAAACTAAAAATTATAACCATTTTTGGCTCTAAAATGTATACTTATATTGATCAAACAAGACAGTATAAAAATGACTATGGCTGGTCATGAAATTTCACTCAATTGTGTAAACACTATTATTTACCTTGGCCAGTTTCTCAGGAATAAGTTCTTCTTTTGGACCCCCAATTTCCTCATCATCATCATCCTTCTTCTTTTTCTGATTTCTCTGCTGTTTTTCTTTTTCTGCATTTTTTTTCTCCTCTTCTATCTGGGCCTTCTTTTGTGCTCTTCTTTGTTTATTACGTAGCTTCTTTAGCTCTTTATCAGACATGTTTGCTGCAGGCAATAAGTGTTAATGCAATTATAAGCATGTTATATCAGATGAATAATTATCAAAGATTACTGTTTAATATTCCCAAATGCCCCTAAAAAATATTGCATGCTATACATGTAAATGGGCCTGTAAGTCCCTAGCCCTTTAATGGTTTCACATTAGATAGCCAGCAAGTAACCACCTCAAAAAATTTTTTTGAAATCAAGTGAGACATGTATGTCAACATTTAACAATGGCAAAACACAGGAGTTACTCCAGCAATATTAAGCTACTCGTAATTCTATGAATACAATAAGCTGATGGATATATACATGGCTTTGGACTGTGCTTTTAGTTATGCCTTCTCTAACCTGACAAGTTATTCATTCTCTTCTCTGTGCCGCCACTATGCCTAATATATTTTGCTTATCACAATAATTTATTTATCATAATAATTTATAATTTATAATTATAAGCAGTGAATCACTGCTTCACTTTTAGACTGTGAGCTCTTTATTAAAAAGAGACCCTATATTAACTTATAATCTCTGTATTCTCAGGACCTCGCAGCATGCCAAAACATATAGAAACATTCAAATATCTGTTGACAAAATAAAATAACTCCATCATAAATAAAAAAGTTGAAGGTGGCGCCTGTGGCTCAGTGAGTAGGGCACCGGTCCCATATGCTGAGGGTGGCGGGTTCAAATCCAGCCCCGGCCAAACTGCAACAAAAAAAAAAAATAGCTGGGCGTTGTGGCGGGCACCTGTAGTCCCAGCTACTTGGGAGGCTGCGGCAAGAGAATCGCTTAAGCCCAGGAGCTGGAGGTTGATGTGAGCTGTGTGATGCCACGGCACTCTACCAAAGGGCCATAAAGTGAGACTCTGTCTCTATAAAAAAAATAAATTAAAAAAAATTGATATTAAAAATTAATAATATCCCTACAGTTATAAACTGTGGAGTATCTCCAAAGAAAGACTAGAAATCACTGATCAATATGCTATAATAAAGTAATTAATGTATACTGTTTAGGCTTCAAGCAACAAACTTGAAAGCTATATGCTCAGTCCACATTTATTTGGGTAATACTTGTTAATAATGAAAAATGAAAAAAATCAGTCCAAAATATACTACCAATGCGGTGACTTTAAAACACGTCCACAAATTCTTCCCTTCAAAAAGCAAAGCCAGCCTATCTCCCCTTCCTTTAAACGTGGGCTATAATTAATGGCAATGAACAGAATGTACTAGAAATGAATGTGTGTAACATTTATATTAGATAGGACATTAAAGTACTTAGGGGTTCCTCCTTTCCTTCTCTTGGATCACTCAGAGGAAGCTAGCTACCACTTTGTGAGGAAAACCAACCAGTCTTCTAGAAAGAACCATGTGACCGTGAGAGTAAGCAATCTTGGAAGCTGATCTTCCTAATCAAGTCCACTCTGATTACATCTTGATTTTACATTCCTGGCCATTAATAACTGTCCAATAACAATGTTTGTTACTTAAAGCTCTTTTAAAGCCTTGAATAATTTGTTTTGCATCAATAGATAAGCAACATAGATGTTGGTACTTGGAAGTGGGATACTGCTATAACAAAAACATAAAATGTGGGAGTAACTCTAGGACCAGGCAGTGGCAAAAGGTGATGGACTTTGAAGAAAAAATTTTATGGAAGTTTGATGAGCCCTGCACTATGCATAGAAGCCTGGACTTGAGGATACTCTAGATGAGGGCTTAGAGTATAGTGAAGGACATAGTGACAAAAAGTTTAGCAACAGAGTTACAAAATGCACAAAATTAACTCAGAGATCTATCTAAGGTGATTTTCAGAAAAAGTATTGAAGATAGCACCTGATTCCTCTTGCTGCTCATAGTAAAATGCAAGAGAAGAAACTGAGGGCTTTGAAAATTCAGTCTCTCCAGAAACAGCTGCTGGGTTAAGATGAAATCCAGGGTGTTGTTACAAAAACATGTCAAAAGAGAAAGCAAAAGATTTGGCTTTTGGCTTGGTGCCAGCCACATACACCAAAGGTGACAGTTCAAACCTGCCCCAGGGCCAGCTAACCAAAGACAACTGCAATAAACAATAGCTGGGCATTTTGGTGGGCGCCTGTAGTCCCAGCTACTTGGGAGGCTGAGGCAAGAGAATCGCCTAAGCCCAGGAGTTGGAAGTTGCTATGAGCTGTGACGCCACGGCACTCTACCAAAGGCAACAAAGTGAGACTCTGCCTCTTAAAAAAAAAAAAAAAAAGGAACTATACTTGGTTAGGGTGTCGGCCACATGCACTAGGACTCGTGGGTTCAAACCCGGCCAGGACCTGCTAAACAACAACCAAAAAATAGCTGGAAGTTGTGGCAGGTGCCTATAGTCCCAGCTACTTGGGAGGCTGCAGCAAGAGAATCACTTAAGCCCAGGAGTTTGAGGTTGCTATGAGCTGTGATGCCCTGGCACACTCTAAAAGGGGCGACAAAGTGAGACCCCGTCTAACTAACAAACAAAAAACTATACGTGAAAAATTGTATGTAAGGGGGAAAAAAAGCTGTACTCAAGGAGCTACATCAGCACCTGCACCTGATTTATAAGATATCCTCTAGACTTTAAGCTAACATAGTAATGAGATAAAGCTTCTGATAGCGTTGGGAGGGATAACTGTACCTACATGCAAGAATAATGTAAATAACTTATAACCAGAATGTAGGCAGACAACAGCAGTTAAAAGTATGTCCACAAATACTTCAATTCTCCTCTATACTCACTTCGAGTATAGATTGTACTTGGTGACTCGCTTCTGATGGATAAGAATATGAAGAAATAATAAGGTGTGATGTCAAGAGAACCGAACTTTAGAAAATGTTGTGGCTTCTTCCTTGTTCTGATGGGTAGCTACCAGGTCTAGAGAAACTCTAGAAACCCTACGGAGAGACTAAGAACTAAAACCTCCTGCCAATAGCTTTCTCAGTGATTCATCTAAGAAATGGATCTTTCCATTCTAGTCAAGTCTTTAGATGAATGCAGCCTCAGCCAAAATCTGAACTACAATTTCATGATTGTAGTTCACCTAGATGCTTCTAAATTCCTGACCACTGCTAAATTCTGGGATAATCTATTATGCAATAACCACCAAAAGCAAATACATACCTATGTCTCTTTTTCCTGGTAAAATCCCTTAATACTAAAAAAAGAAAATTGCAGATAAAGACCAAACATTACATTCTAAAAGCACAAGGTTATAATTGGGTGGCCATATGAATGCAGATAATGACGGGTAAAATAACTGCTACCACTTGTATCCTGGCTGCATGCTAAATATAGTACATAGTTTTATTAAATGTAATGTTCTCAACAACTTCATGGATTAAGAGTGTAATACTAAGTATGACAAACCAGGTTTCAGAGGAAGATAACACCCTACAGAGAAAGTAAAAGGCAGACCAAGGATTTAAAACTACTTCACTCTGCCTCCAAAATCTAGGCTTCTTATGCTCTGTCTTACCAAAAGTAATTCCAGATAGTGAAAGAGTCAAATGTAAAAATAACAAAACTAGATTCCGAAGTCTGGGATTTTTCCACTATGAAATACCAAGCAAAAGTCAGCAAACATTTTCTGATGGGGCAGATGCTAACTAATTTCAGTTTCGTGAGCCAGCAGTCTCTGTTGCTATCAACCTCAGCTGTTGCAGAAAAAGAATTTATTTTATTATTTATTTATTTTTTGAGACAGAGCCTCAAGTTGTCTCCCAGGGTAGAGTGCCATGGCATCATAGCTCACAGCAACCTCCAACTCCTGGGCTCAAGAGATTCTCCTGCCTCCACCTCCCAAGAAACTAAGACTACAGATACCCGCCACAACACCTGGCTATTTTTTGGTTGCAGCCATCATTGTTTGGCAGGCCTGGGCTGGACTCGAACCTGCCAACTCAGGTGTGTGTGGCTGGCGCTTTAGCTGCTTGAGCCATAGGCACCAAGTCTGCAGAATAAGAATTTAGTAAATATAGAAACCAATAGGCTTGGCTCAGCACCTGTAGCTCAGCAGCTGGGACACCAGCCACATACACCAGAGCTGGTGGGTTCAAATGCAGCCTAGGCCTGCCAAACAACAATGACAACTACAACCAAAAAATAGCTGGGCCAACGTTGTGGGGGGTGCCTGTAGTCCCAGCTACTTGGGAGGCTGAGGCAAGAGAATTGCTGAAGCCTAAGAGTCTGAGGCTGCTATGAGCTGTAACAGCACGGCACTCTACCCAGGGCGACAACTTGAGACTCTGTCCTCCCCCCCACCCCCCCAAAAAAAGGCTTGCCTTCAATTATGTTCCAACAGAATTTTATTTATCAGAACAGACTACAGTATGTATGTGACCTAGAGGCCCTATTCTATATTAAAGTTTGTCACTGCATTAAAAGGACTCATGACAGTAATTCCATAGAATTACCATATAAAAACAGAAACAACCATATAGGTAATTAATGAATTAAGAATTCAAATCCAATTTCACATAATTTAGCACTAATTATGAGGAAGTACCATCATTTTAAACTTTACCAATATTAGTTATTACCTCTATGTGCATAACAGAGGTTCAGAATTTTAGTTTAAGATGAACTAAAGCAAAATTCTCCACAGCTAGAACTATCTTTTTAAAAAATGTGTGTATACACAGAAAATAACATTTGAACCCACACTATTATACCTAGTCATACTAATTAATATCCACATAAGAGGGCAAAACAAATCTGGCCAAATAAAGCTTAAATAAAGTTTACTAGAAAGCTAAAAACACTGTTTCTTGTGTTTTTAACATCTCAACCAAATAAAGAGTTACTATCAAATACTTATTACAGATATAGCAAGCTTCATGGTGAAATATCAGAAGTACTGCCTCTAAGGAAAAATGAGTAGCTAGTATACTACTATTCCTACTAAACAGAACTGTTTAGAGTTTTTCTGAGGGTGGGAGGGAAGTATTAATACTGAAAGAAACAAAACAACTAATCAACTAAAAATGACAAACCTAATATTAGAGTTCAATAAAAATGCCAACTTGACATATAAAATATTGCATTGTATTAGAATATTATAATTGTAACAACACATAGAAATAATGCTAATAGTAAATTTGCTTATGTAACAACAATTACACTAAAAAATAAGTAGGAGATGTATGCATTCTGGTATACAAAAACTTGGTATTATTTAAGGCCCACCTCTATACCCTTCTCAAACTGTTTTGAATCAAAAAGTCCAGAAGCAACTTTCTGGAAAAAAAGTTAATTTTACAATTTGTGCATAAGCAAAAATCTGCATGTAAAACCATAAAAACTCTTAAAGAAATTTGTGCATTGATGTCAATACCTTGTAGTTTTAATTATGCCCTTTACAGTAAGTTTTAATATGTGCTAGAATAAGATATCATGCCCACAATTCACCATATTACTTTTTCAGAATTCAGTTCATGATAAAGGTAGCATTTTAAATCAGTGAAGAATATGCCAACCTATTCAATAAATACTGAATAGTTAGCGGTCTATTGGTAGGGGAAGGGTGAAGAAGACACTCTCCACCTTTACATTACATTTAAAAATTAACTCCAGATGATTAAATAGCCAAATCTAAAAAAATGAAAGTATTAGAAGAAAAAGACAAACTATTCATAAATGTATTTTAATTTTGAAGTAGAAAAAGCCTTTCTAGGCAAGACCCAGGAGCTATAAAAAGGATTAAATATTAAAAATTTTATATAATAAAAGAAATCTACCATAAATTAAAGTAAAACCTAAGTGAAGGAAAGAAAGTATATAATATGCATTTCATATATAAATAAGGATTAAAGAACCCCTTTAAGTCAAGTTTAAAAAGCAAGCAGGTGGTGACACCTGTAGCTCAATCAGCTAAAGTGTCAGCCACATACATCAGACCTGGCAGGTTCGAATCCAGCACGGGCCTGCCAAACAACAATAACAACTACAACCAAAAAATAGCCAGGCATTGTGACAGGCGCCTGTTGTCCCAACTACTTGGGAGGCTGAGGCAAGAGAATTGCTTAAGCCCAGGAGTGGGAGATTGCTGTGAGCTGTGATGCCATAGCACTCTACCCAGGGCGACAGCTTGAGGTTCTGTCTCAAAAAAAAAAAATAAAATCAAGCAGGGAACAGAACACGCAATTCACAGAAAAAAGCAAAAGTTATAAGAAAATATAAACAGATGTTCCATCCCACTAAAAATCTAGAAATTATAAATGAGATATTTTGCCAAACACAGCAAACATTAAGGACCAATAACTTTCAGAGTTACCAATAACAAAGAACAAAAGACATTCTCAAAACAATGCTGGTGGTAATAAACTGATGAAACCATTAGGGAGGGCAATCTGACAATATTGCAAATAATCATATCCCATGCCCCAGCAATTTCCACTTGTAATAATCAATGCTAAATAAATACATGTATGATGATGTACAAGGATATTTACTATAGTATTGTAATGGTGAAAAAGAATTCATGTAGATTCTTATATAGCCATTAAAAAGTTATTTGGATAAGTATCCAAACACAGAACAGTACTATTAAGCAGGAGATAAAAAATATAAGTTGCAGAACACTCAGTAGGTTACATGTATAATCCCACTTACAGACTAAAAAAACAAAAAACAAACAAAACCAAAAAACTTGGCAAGAACCACCTTGAAATGTGGATATAGTATTTATACACACAAAGCTCTGAAAACTGCATTTGTGCATAAAAAGAATTGACTCTTTCACAGGAAAACTTCTGGAAAGGAAAATAGGTGGGAGAAAAGTGAAAGAAGATTTTCGTATTTGCTAAGCATATTTCTATGGTATCGCGACTTTGCACACCGTATATACTCGAGTATAAGCCGAGCTTTTTCCGGCACAAAATTTGTGCCGAAAAACCCGAACTCGGCACAAATTTTGTGCCGGGGAAAAAACTCGGCTTATACTCGAGTATATACAGTAATTAAAGTTAATTGTATAATATTTTTACAATTTGAAGGAAGCAGGAGTGAAAACAAAGGTAAACAAAAGAAGCTAGAAGGTCTTAGCTCTAAATTTTAAATATAAAATTTCCAGCAAATTATTCTTTTTGGTATTTTCTTCCAAGTTGAAGCAGCAATCTATACAAGGGCTTTGCTGTTTGACCTTAGAAAGTTCTAAACTGTCCTTACAAAGTTTAGATTTAAATTTTAAATTTTAAAAATTTAAAACAAATTAACTAAATAATTCAAAAGCTCTCCAGCAGGAGGAAGAACATAGAAAGTAACCAGTAATATCCCAGTAATGTCCTCAAAAGAGGAATAAACTAAGGAACAAAGAAAAAAATCTGACTTTTTATGCTCCAACTCTTAGAACATTTTTGCCATGATTAAGTCACAAAATATTTGGATATACAATTAACTAATATCGTTCTACATGCAAAAATCAGTTTTATTCTGAAATTCTTTCCCAAATGTCTCCCTAATCATCCTGATACTCTGCACTAAAAATTGATACATTAAAAATCAGTCAAATGGCTTGGTGCCTATAGCTCAGCAGCTAGAGCGCCAGCCACATACACCAGAGTTAGCAGGTTCAAATCTAGCCCAGACCTGCCAAACAACAGTGACAACTCCAGGACAGTGCCTGTGGCTCAATGGGTAGGGTGCCAGTCCCATACACAGAAGGTGGCAGGTTTGAACCTAGCACTAGCCAGCCAAAACAGCAAGGACAGCTGCAACAACAAAAATAAAGCCAGGCATTGTGGTGGGCATCTATAGTCCCAGCTACTCAGGATGCTGAAGCAAGAGAATCACTTAAGCCCAAGAGTTTGAGGTTGCTGTGAGCTGTGACACCACACACTCTACCGAGGGCAACAAAGTGAGTCTCTGTCTCAAAAAAAGAAAGAAAAATACAATGACAACTCCAACCAAAAAATAGCCGGGCATTGAGGCAGGTGCCGGTAAGTCCCGGCTAGTCGGGAGGCTGAGGCAAGAGAACTAATTAAGCCCAAGAGCTTGAGGTTGCTGTGAGCTGTGACACCATAGCTCTCTAAAAAGGGCCCATAGTAAGACTCTGTATAAAAAAAAAAAAAAAAAAAAAAAAAAATCTGTTCAAATAATAAGTCAAACTGGTTTTTAATGTCCAAGCAATATTCGCCTTTTAGTAGCTTAATTATCAATTACTACTTAAAAAAAGAATGAGTTATTAATGACCAATATTAATATGCAGTTACTAATTATGCAGTTAACAATATATTGCATTATAGTTAGCAATTTATAATATTGGGTAAACCAGACATTAAATGTAAAATTCACAAAAATGTAAACTTCCTAAATGCTAATGAGCAATTACATTAGTCAAATGCTTAACTTATTTTGAAAGTATAAAAGTAAATAATATTTTTCTTTTGTTGTTTAGAGAAATTCGCAAAATAACCATCATTTTCTAACCTTGTATAGTATTCTCCCACAAGGTGCTTAATAAAAAGCTCAAGAGAAATACATACATACAGATACACACACCAGAGAAAATACTGAGAAATCTTTGAATATTATACCTGTATCAGCTTCATGTTCTTTATTCTCATCTGTAAGGGGGTTATCATGAAGTTTCAAATAGATCTCTATAGCAATTCTTGCTGCCTTGAAGTAAAATGGATGTTGTCGAAGTACATCTTCTAGTTTTAATAAGTCCACATATGATCTAAGAGTAATCTTCCTCATACAGTATGTATGAAAGTCAAACTGGTCATCAGTGATTTCTATAAAATGCTAACAAAATTATCTTTTTATTATTTTACTGAAGTATAGCAACATCTATGAATATTTTAGATTTCAAATAAGCAAATACAGTTGGCCATCACCTAGCACAGGATATGGCATACAAGAGGCACTAAGTTACAGTAGAGTCACATGTTGAAGATTGAGTTTTTATATTTAGAATATTTTACAAGGGATTATAATATGTATAACAGTATTTGACAACTGTTTTTGAGGATACAAATCTGAATCTTATGCAATGTGATGCTGATATGAGGGAAGCAATTAATAAGCAAGTAAGTCAAGCAACCAAGAATTTATAAATTTCAACTAAGTTCTGCTGTTCTACAATTGACTACATTACAAATGTTAAATTATATAAACTATGTGCATCTGTGAAACACACACAAAAAGGAAGCCAACTATTGCTCATAGAAATGAATTGTTAAGTGAAGAGGACTAAAACACAGTCACTTAAAATGAGGACTTACATAATGTGAAAAGGTGTCAAAACTTAATTTTATCAAGAGTATACAGCATCACCAATCAACCCCACAATAAACAGGCTTCTAGGATTATTTAAGAAGCTTTGTATGTACTAATAAAGCAGCAGCAGCAGCAGCAATTTGAAAAAAAGTAAAAAAAAAAAAAACCCAAAATCATTAAAACACAATCAAGATACAAAATTCCCAAAATCTTTAAAAAGAATTTACAGGTAGAATAAACAATAGAGAAGTCGGCTGAAAATATAGTTTATAATATTTCCATTATAAAAAACTGAAAAAAGTGAATACTAATTTTAAAAATCACCTACTGTGAGTCATAAAGAGGGAGAGAAAAACCTATACAATTTGCCCAAATCATCAATGTATAGCAGAATGAGAAACTCACATGTGTGAGGTACTTACTCTCTCAATCTCATGACATTTTTTCAGTGCTTCACCAAATTTATTCATTGCTCTATAAGCCTGGGCACATTCTGTCTGGAACCACATGCACTGCATTTCATTCAAATTCTCTACTGCTGAAGTTCCTTCCTATACGAAAATCGTAATATATTCAAGATGATTTCTTAACAAATACATGACTTCATTACAGATTTAAGAACAAGATGTTCAACTGATTTAAATTCTTGTAAAATAATTTTTTAAATTCATTTAACCATTGTTAAAGTGAAAGGGAATAGTTAACATGTAAGAACAATAGAAATTATCTTTTTTTTGGCCAGGTACGGTGGCTCGTGCCTATAATCCTGGCACTCTGGGAAGTTGAGACAGATGGAGGGGTTGAGCTCCTTAGTTCAAGACCAGCCTGAGCAAGCGTGAGAGACTCCATCTCTACTACAAATAAAAAATTGAGACAAAACCATCACTTGAGTCTAAGAATTTGAGGTTGCTGTGAGCTATGATGCCACAGCACTCTACAAACAATGACAAAGTGAGACTCTGTCTCAAAAACAAAAAGAAAGAAATTATCTTTTTAACCACTAAAAATAATATGTAGTTTTACAAGTGATTAACCAAAAGGTCCATATAACTGAGAGTAGGAATTAACATAAGAAATAAAACACTAGCATATGGCAGGTACTCAAAAAACATTAATTCCCTTAAACCCTTAAAAATTCATCTGAACATAAGTCAACATAAACCAGAGTTAAAAATTTCACTGTACAGTGATCAAAAAAGAAAATGCATTTTACTAATATTAGTTCCAGTTTTTTTTTCTGATAAGGTGATTTAATAAAAATCTGTTTAGCAGCTGGGGTCATTAAAAATAATCTCAACTGGCTCGGCACCTGTAGCTCAGCAGCTGGGGTGCCAGCCACATACACTGGAGCCAGCAGGTTCAAATCCAGCCTGCGCTTGCCAAACAATAATGACAACTACAACCAAAAAATAGCTGGGCATTGTGGTGGGTGCCCAGCTGGGACCTGTAGTCCCACCTACTTGGGAGGCTGAGAAAAGAGAATTGCTTAAGCCCAAGAGTGATGCCACAACCCTGTCTCTAAAAGAACAGCCAGGCATCATGGCGGGCACTTGCCTTCTACCCAAGGCAACAGTTTGAGACTGTCTCAAAAAAAAAAAAAAAAAAAAAACTCAACTATTATGACAATAAAAACAGGCCAGGCACAGTGGCTCACACCTGGGAGGAGCACTCTGGAAGGGCAAGGTAGGTGGACTGCCTGAGCTCATGAGTTAAAGACCAGCCTGCGCAAGAGCAAGAACCCCATCTCTAAAAATAGTTGGAAGTTGTGACCAGCGCCTGTAGTCCCAGCTATGTGGGAGACTGAGGCAAGAGAATAGCTTAAGTCCAAGAGTTTGAGGTTGCTGTGAGCTATGACATCACACTCTACTGAGGGCAACATAGTGAGACTCTGTCACAGGGCAGCGCCTATGGCTCAAAGTAGTAGGGCGCCAGCCCCATATGGCGGAGGTGGTGGGTTCAAACCCAGCCCTGGCCAAAAACTGCAAAAATAAAAAAAATATATATATATACATACATACATATACATACATATATATAACATACTTTGAAAAATAACCAGGCGGTGCCTATAGCTCAAGGAGTAGGACACCAGCCCCATATACCAGAGGTGGTGGGTTCAAGGGTTCAAACCCGGCCCTGGCCAAATAAAAAAAAAAAAAAAAAAAAAGAAAGAAAGACAAATAACCAAGGTATACAAGTATAACTGGCTCATGTCCTATTTGTTTATAAGAAAACTAACTGTACAAACCCTTGTAAACTTGGAGCACATTTCTTCAGCTTCTTTAATCAGATTGGCTTTTAGCATGTACTTTGCACATTTGGAGTTAATGAATCTATCTGCTGTGTCCAAGGCCTGGGCTTCATCCATCCACCTCGCAGCTTCTTTAATATTCCCAGCATGCTTACAAGGTACAAAAGTAAAATAAACAAGTAAGTATGCTAATCTTACCATGTAGCTAATTCATTACCTGTTGCTAAATAATTAAAAAACAAATGAAAGAAAAGGTATTCTTTTGACTCTTAAGATGCCAATCAACGGAGATGCATGCATTCTTCCATACATGACTTAAGTTCTGATCCTTTCTGGCCATCAAGATCACCGGCTCTCTGACAGTTAAGAGTGGTTTGAATGGTTTTGTCTACTGTTATATCTCCAATGCCTACAACAGTGCCTGATACCCAGTAAACAATACTCAAAAATAATTGTAAAATCTGCTGGGCCTGGTGGCTCATGCCTGTAATCCCAACACTCTGGGAGACTGAGTCAGGTAGATTGCCTGAGCTCAGGAGTTAGAGACCAGCCTGGGCAAGAGCAAGACTCAGTCTCTAAAAACCAGCCAGGCATCGTGGCAGGCACTTGTAGTTCCAGCTACTCAAGAGGCTGAGGCACGAGAATTGCTTGAGCCCAAGAGTTTGAAGTTGCTGTGAGCTATGACCCACAGCATTCTACTGAAGGTGACCCCCCCAAAAAAATATCTATATATATAAAATCAAAGAATAAATAATAATAGAAGTTTGTAAGTCAGAACAACATTATTCACCATAAAAGGAAACTGCATGGCCAAATTTCTACCCAAAAGCAAACATGGAACTAATTATGATCACTGGTAGACATTCCCCAACGATATTCACTCTAATTCCCCTACCTCGCCCATTTGGTAAAGCCATAGAACTGATGAACATAACCTGGCTTTCAAATTACTTAAACTGTTTTTTTTTTTTTTTTCTTTGAGACAGAGTCTCACTTTTTTGTCCTCGGTAGAGTACTGTGCTGGCATCATAGCTCACAGCAACCTCAAACTCTTGGGCTAAAGCGATTCTCTAGCCTCAGCCTCCCAAGTAGCTGGGACTACAGGCGCCCACCACAACACCAGCTGTTTTTAGAGACAGGGTCTCTCTCTGACTCAGGCTGGTCTCGAACCTGTAAGCTCAGGCAATACACTCACCTCGATCTCCCAGAGTGCTAGGATTATAGGCGTGAGCCACCATGCCCGGCCATCAAATTACTTAAATTGTTTTACAATCTCTCTCTCAAGAACTCTGATTACTAAATTTTATTTGCAATAAGATAGGGAAAAAGCCAATTTTACTTTAATATGTTGCTGGAATATATGATAAACATTCTAAAGCACAGCCCAGGAGTTGAGGCTTCAAAAAATATAATAATATGTAGAATTCATAATAGAATCTTCGCAGTTTGATTTAATTAACATTACCAGACACTAATGTTATGAAAGTCAAATGTCAACAGAAACACACTGCACAGCAAATATAATTACCTTTAGATTACCTGTATTCTTATTCCTAAAACCCAAGAGACAAACCATATGGATAACAATGTGTATATAAGTACTTATAGACACAGATGAAACATCAAATTAGTATGACCATTTCACGTCTAAAAGTTATCAAAGCAAGAAATGTACTAGTTATTCCATGGTTTCTGAATCATGTCTTTTTTTTTACACTTAGAATCTATAAAATACAGGAAAAACTTTATGATGTCTCAGTACAAGAAAAGGGGGAAACGATTTTTACCTTATAGATTTTAGCTTTTACAAGAAAGAGTTCTATCAACGTAGGTGTACTTTCAATAGCAGTATTTATGTATTCCAGAGCAATAGATGGCTGGCCAATTTTGTCATAATGTTGTGCCAAATAGTACTGGACCCAAAGTAATGTGGTTGGTGGTTCCTCCTTTCCTTCATCTTTAAAAAGCAGGAGAGGAAGGAGAAAGAGAAAAGAAACCAAATTAGGCATTACATATATAAGAGTATCCCCCCCAAATGGTCCCTATATTAATTAAGAAAAGTATTTTATTTATGTAAATAGCTATAAAACTGTAAGAACTTTGGAAGGGACATTTTCTGCTCTATATTCTTATAGGCTCTAGCACAATGCCTTGCATATAGTAAGACTTCATATAACAAATATGGCAGACAAATAAGAACAAAGATATCAACTACCTAAAAAGAAGAATAAAGGCGTTAGAAGAAGACAAGCTATACTAGATCTGGGAGAGTGTATGGATCAGGGTATCATTTATGAGGGGAAAAAGAAATTTTCCACTAATTTGAAGTTAAAAATAGTGAAAACTCTGCTTAATTGAGTTTCTAGCTACTACAATAAACTACATAAATATATTCATGACGTGGTTATTTTGAACTTTGGTGATTAGATTTTAATATGCTGAAGATGCAAAAAATGTACAATTTATGTTGAATAAAAACTATACTCAAAAAAATGTGATGACAAGTAAAAAAAATCTTCATTCTGTATTTTATTTCATGATTTAATTTTAATATATTTGCAAGAAAATGTGCAAGTATACAACCTTACATTAAAAAATTCTTCTTTAATACAAATTTCTAAAGTCTGAGAACTGTTATTTGCTTTCAAAGAAAGCAATGGATTGCTTTTTTCTAGTAAAAGCAGGATTGCTCAGTGGACAAACAACAGGAGTGGAACTCACCAACTCCCCATCTGATAGATCTGCAACAAAAGTGCTGCATATTCTTGGGCATGTCATTGAACCTCTTCCACATTTGTAAAATATGTAGGAAAATGCTGATAATCAAAGGAACATCATGATGATTAACCAATGAAACCATGTAAGGCCTTTTAAAAAATACTATTAAAATTAACCTGAGATCTAGAAACAATGACCAACCCAAAAGCAACAAGCACCCCAGGTCCCACACTGGGTTCTCCCATAATAGGAAACACAACTTCTTGGAAAAATAACTGATTCCAGATCTACAATGGCAGCACACAAAATAAACTGTAATATCTTATCTTATTAAACAGCAAGGAAGCTATCAACTGCTACTGTGGTATGAGATTTAAAACATCAAGTATGCTTATTAAATGCATGAATTCATAATACTTTCTAAAATGTATGTGTCATCTTATAGGAGGCTACTAAATCAATTCATTATTTTGAAAACTGGTAAAAAACTACAAAAGTAGGAAACAAAGAAAAACCACATTTATAAATCATGCTTTCCCTATACAAATGGAAATATTGGGGAAGCAGATAACAGATTAAGGGAAATTTCTCTTTTAAAATAATGATAAGGAATGATAAGAATTATCACCAGTTGGTAATTTCTAACTGTTGCTAACATATAAAACAAGTATTATATGCCTGCTGACAGAAGAATACACCACCATCTGCAAAATCCTCTTGCTCACTTCTCTAATGCTTAAACACACACACACACAGCAAAATCACCAAAAAAACCTCTGAATCTCTTCAAACCTCTAGTCAGACTTATCCATTAGAAGACTCTCCAATGACAAAAAATGTTCTGTATCTGCCCTGTCCTATATTTGGCTATTGAACAACACTTGAAATGTGGCTACTGCAAATGAGCAATGGAATTTATTATTTTATTTAACTTAAAACACATTTGTTAGCCCATGTGGCTAATGGCTATCATACTAGACAGCACACTTCTACAGACAACTATGAATTTATAGGAAATTCAGAGGACAAAGAAATCTGTTAAGCAACACATGGGGTACAACATTCAATACACTCTAGACTGGGAAAACAAAAAATAGAAAAAAATTTCTTTGACAAATAATTTGCAGGAAAAAAGATGGATGAGAAATGTACAGATTTTAAAAGAGACTTAGGGAGGCTCAGTGCCCATAGCTAAGCAGCTAGAGTGCCAGCCACATACACTGGAGGTGAAGGGTTCGAATCCAGCCCAGGCCCACCAAACAAAAATGACAACTACAACCAAAAATAGCCGGGCGTTGTGATAGGTGCCTGTAGTCCCAGCTACTTGGGAGGCTGAAGCAAAAGAATCACTTGAGCCTAAGAGTTTGAGGTTGCTGTGAGCTGTACCTCCAAACGCTCTACCTAGAGTTTGAAGACTCTGTTTCAAAAAAAAAAAAAGAGAGACTTAGGGACATATCAATCCAACTCAAAGCATAAATCTCATCTAGATCTTCAAAAAATACTTCAAAAAAGGAAAGAAAAGGCAAATAATATATATCATTATATCATTTATAACAGAAGCAATGTGAACATGGACTGTATATTTGATATTACATATTAATCTTTAAATACGATTATGGTATTATGGTTATGTTTTAGGTTAAGTCCTTATCTTTAGAAATACTCATGGATGAAATAATGCAATGTTTGGGATTTCCTTAAGAATAAGACAGGAGTAAAGTAGTGAGGATATAGATTTTAAAGTAAGTTTGATAATGAATTAAAAATTATTAAAGCTGAGCTAGAGTGTCATAAAATTTTGCATCTGGTTTTCCACATGTCTAAAATTGCTTTTTCTTTTTTTTTTTGAGATAGTCTCACTTTGTTGCCCTCAGTAGAGTGTGTGGTGCCATAGCTCATAGGAATCTCAAACTCTTGGGCTCAAGTGATTCTCTTGCCTCTGTCTCCCAAGTAGCTGGGACTACAGGCACCTGCCACAATGCACAGCTATTTTTAGAGACGGGGTTTCACTCTTGTTCAGGCTGGTCTCAAAACCATGAGCTCAGGCAATCCACCCGCATCAGTCTCCCAGAGTGCTAGGATTACAGGCATGAGCTTCTGCGCCCGGCCTGGAAGTCTTAAATTTTATATAATTTTTTTTCCCAGGGCGGCGCCCATAGCTCAGTGGGTAGGGCACCAACCACATACACCAAGGCTGTCAGGTTCAAACCCAGCCTGGGTGGCTAAAACAACAACAACAACTACAGCAACAACAAAAAATAATAGCTGGGTGCTGTGGCAGGCACCTGTAGTCTACTTGGGAGGCTGAGGCAAGAGAATTGCTTGAGCCCAAGAGTTTTGAGTTGCTGTGAGCTATGACACCATAGCACTCTACCCAGGGTGACAGCTTGAGACTTTCTCAAAAAAAAAAAAAAGTATTCCCAATAAACTAACATGATTCTCATATGACCAAATATCACAGAATGTACAATAGGACAAAAATTAAATGCATTATACTTACTGCCTAAATAATTAATACTAACCTACTGATTAAAAATTTCATAATATATTAAAATTTTCAAGATGTTTTTAAAACATAAAACTTAAGCACTTACCATTGGGGTTAAATAACCGGCAGCTTTTTAAAGAGGTTTCATAACCTACTACTAATTCTTCTATGATTGCCACCTAGAGTACAAACACACAAGTACACTTCAATAGAAAAAATGGTTACTATTCTTGTGTAAAATGTGTTAATTTCTATTAAAGAACTATATTAAACACTCCAATACATACATACCCATTATAAATCTCTTAACCCATGGCTAAAAATGTTTAATGAGTCAGATATTTGTGCAAGTATATATTAAGACATAACTTTATAAAAACTAACTGGTAAACTCCTTTTCCCTGCTAGAAAATACAGCGTCAACTAAACCAAAAATCAGGAGGCAAGAGTTACATCTTGATTCCTTCTTATCTCAAATCACACAAATAGCACCTACAAGTAACATTTAGTCTTTAAGAATCAAATATTACATAAGTGCTATGTAAAAAGAGAAAACCCATAAGCAGATGATAATATTCAACTCTCAATTTCACAACTCAGAGGAAAACATCAGTAAAACTGAGACACAAAAGAGTAAGTGTAAGTGGGTTTGAAGTATAGGAGAATGAGTTGTCACTTTCCCCAAACTGAAAATAACAAATCATATTTTATGGATGTGATATTATGGAAGGGAAAGAAGTGAAAGAGCAATCAAAAAAGCCCATACCTCAGGCCTCTCAATGAAAGACTGGCAAGTAAATGTACATATGTGCTTCAGGTTAAAGTGTTTAGTATATTTAATTTGTCTCATTTTTCTGATTCTCTAATCACATGTCTTTGTGACAATGTGCTTACAAGCAAATTAATCTAAATTAAGATTAAAATACCCTCTAAATAAGCATTTTGAATATTATAGCCAAAAACTAAGTTGACTAGGACAGTACACAAATTTTTCTGATAGAACTTGACTTTTGAACAAGGATTAGAAAAAATGTTTGAGAAATCACTACTTTACCAATTTTTCATAACCTACACTGAACATCAAAGAACAGGGTGACCATCAAGTTTGTATGCATTTGAAAACTGCACACCAACTTTATGGCCACACTATATAGCAGAAACAAAGGAAAGAAAACAAGCACCAAGTTACTGGGCTAAAAAGACAAAGAACATGAAAAGAGACTTTAGAAGCATTTAAAGAGCAGACTACAAAGTCTGACCCCAAATTCATAAAGCATGTACTATTGTGCAAAAATAATCAACAATCAACCATTCACTCCAAATCTAGAGCAAAAAAATGACAGCCAACAAAAGTCCACCATATTTTACTTTACCTTTTCTTTATCTTTATATAATGACCTCAAAGTATTGAAGACTGGTGGGCAACCCTTGCTGAAATTCATCCTTAGGAACTTATCCAAACATTCTTTAAACTTGTCACCTTGGAAGAGAAAAATCCTGCTGGTTTACATTTACCAACTAGATTTACTAACTTAATAACACACATTTAGTAACTTAAATTTACATGAGTTGCTGGACAATTCTAATAATGTGTCTAATCTTAATAAGCATATTCATATTTAAAACCAAGAAAAGAAAACTTTAGTAACTTGGTGGAGGGTGGGGGGTAGAGGCAGGTCTTCCTATTGTTCCCAAGCTGGTTTTGAACTCCTGGACTCAAGTGATCCTCCTGACTCAGTCTCCTAAAGTTCTGGGATTACAGGCACCAGTGACCATGCCCATCTATGGAAAGAATCTTTAAACCATAATAACATTTTATTTCCTTTGCAATTATTCTCGCTTACCAGATAAAAAGTTTAAAGGCAACCTTCTTGGCACCAATCCCCTGGGATATTTAGTCCAGGCTTCCTCATAAATTTTTAGCCGTTCTAACATATTAGCTGCAAAAAAAAAAAAAAAAAATTATATGTAAAAATAAATCGTTTATTTTTCTAGAACTAAAAAGAAAATTTATGGCTTGGCACCTGTAGCTCAGTGGCTAGGTGCCAACCACATACACCGGGGCTGGCGGGTTGGAACCTAGCCAAGACCTACCAAACAATGATAACTACCACAAAAAAATAGCCCAGCGTTGTGCAAGGTGTCTGCTACGTTGTGCAAGGTTTCAGCTACTTGGGAGGCTGAGGCAAGAGAATCACTTAAGCCCAAGAGTTTGAGGTTGCTGCAAGCTGTGACACCACAGCACTCTACCAAGGGTGACATAGTGAGACTCTGTCTCAAAAAAAAAACAAAAGAAGAAA
The DNA here is from genome assembly GCA_963574355.1 of Loris lydekkerianus. Taxonomy (NCBI): domain Eukaryota; kingdom Metazoa; phylum Chordata; class Mammalia; order Primates; family Lorisidae; genus Loris; species Loris lydekkerianus. The sequence continues at coordinate 28,333 of CAUYPK010072004.1, read as the reverse complement.
ATTTAAAGATGAGGAGAAAACATTTGTAATCTCACCTCCCAAATACCTGGATATCGACAATCATTTTAGAATTTTTCTTTCATTTTTTTTTTTTCTTTAGAGACAAGGTCTCTGTCACCTAGAATGGAGTGCAGTGATGCAGCCTTTAACTCCTGGGCTCAAGTGACCCTTCTGCCCAAGCCTCCCAAATAGCTAGAACTACAAAGGTAACCACAACACTCAGTTAATTTTAACATTTTTTGTACAGGTGAGTTTTCCCTATGTTGTCCAGGCTGGTTTCAAACTGCTCCCACTTCAGCCCCCTAAATTACTAGCATTCTAGGCATGAGCCACTATACCCAGCCATTATTTTTCTGGACATTTCATATTCATAAAATATGTAATTTTCTTTATCCTGTCTGCTTTAGGCAGGCTTTCAAAATCTGAGAATGCCTTTACTTTTACGTTCTGAAAAAGTTTTAGTTACCATGTTTCCACATTTTGCTTCTCCTACTATTTTCTTTAGCTTCGTTCCTCTAATTCCTCTCTTCTGACTTATTTTGGAGCTCTTGAATTCCCCTTTCATCCCTCCATCTTTCTTTTACATTTTCTCTTTTATTCTCAGTGCAAAAGTTGAGAGCTTTCCTCAGTTTAATCTTCTGCTTCACTAATTTGTCCTTAGCTAACTGGCCTCTTATTTTATTCAGTCTGTTGCGATTTTTATTTCAATAAGTAGGTTTTTTTCATTTTGCTTTTTTTTTCTTTTTTTTTTTTAATTTTTGGCCAGGGCCGGCTTTGAACCCGCCACCTCCAGTATATGGGGCTGGTGCCCTGCTCCTTTGAGAAACAGGTGCCACTCCATTTGCATATTCTTAATTGGTACTTTTCATAACTATTCATATTTCAGAGCTATAATTCCTTCTATCCATTTTTAGATTCTTCAATCACCTCTACTCTCCCTTTGGCAGGCAGTAATGATTAACTGTTCCTTGCTGGTGTTTCTGTGACAGGTTAAGAATCTTTGTTACCAAGTAATTTGCAGCAAGAGATTTCTCTTGTATATATATCAATAGCTCACTATCAGCCTTGATGGAAACAAATAAGATCAGCTCTGCTAAGGATAATGGCTATTTTTTTATGGGCTTACCCCAACAAGTAGACTCCATTTAAAGGAGAAGGTAATGGGTCCAGAGACTTTCTGTGTGCCCGTGCTCCTCATACCCCCAAGTGTTGAGTGATGGAAATTTAACCCCTCTTCCCACAAAGGAATAGTGCTGCTCATTCAGCATGGCTATGTTCATGTGATACTGGTAAGTCACTGCTGCAGTCACAGCTTAATGCAAAGATAATACTTGCTTCTTTCCTTTGGGGAGATATCTCCAATTCTGTCTGAGAAAATTTCCCTTTCATATTTTTGATGCTATCATGCATGTGCAAATTTTTTCTAAAGTTGTTTCTAAAATTATTTTCTTAATCATTTCTATGACTCTATAGTAGAAAAGAGCTTGACAAACATGCTTGATCTGCAATATTAAACAAAAGTTTGCAAATGTAATTTTGTATTCAAAGTTTGAACTAATTCTTAATCATTATTTTTGTAGTTGTCATTAACAACATTAGCAATTAAAACTTAAAAAATCACTTTTAAACGGTACCTGGCTTGAGTGCTTTTTCTAAGCCTTTGTAATAGGCCCAGTTTTCAGGATTTCTCTCTTGTAATCCTCTATAAACATCCGCAGCATCTTCCAAGCGACACAGTTGCAACAGAAGTTCCCCTGGTTTAAAAGGAAAAAAATTAAATATTTGAGAATAACATTATAATTTTAACTTTTCTCAAATTTTCTCTTAAAATCTCATTACAAACCAATGTTGGGAAGTAAATGGATCTGGTATCAATTTCCTTAAGATTGGATCAAGTTATTTTACTGTCCCCTTCTTTTGTGAAGTTACATTATTTAGAAATGGCATCCTGTTCCCATTGTTAATTTATTCAGGGAATTTGCCCTCGGGCCACTTTCACTGAACAATGTCACCAAGCTACCCATCTACTTAACACTTATTCTTGACATCATAACAACTACCACATACAAACTAATGTCACAATCCAGTATCATAACCTTATGATCCTTTAATCAACTATAAAGCAAATGGGCTGTAGTAGCCCATAATCCAACCACATTCAAAACTGTCTAATAATCTTTGCCTTTTTATCTCTTCTAACAAGCAAATAAAAACCCTACTTTTACACTTAACTTTTTTTTTTCCTTTCTCCTTCTTATCTCACTAACTCTACCATTTGATCTCAGAGAAAAATCATTCCCTTTTCTTCAGGCTTATGAGCAACTTGTAGATTCACTGCTTGCTTTCCCTGGGCTACATGACCGATCAAATGCCTGAATGACATTAACAAACCAAACCCTGAATGACATTATCAAAATCAATCTCAAGTCCTTGGCTTCCTTGTTTACTACTTTTAAAGCCTGGATCATTACACTTCTTTATTCGTTCTATACTTTCTCATGAGAGGAAACAAATTAGATAAATAGAGACAGAGGCTTCACTAGAAATACCTGAGCTCCAAAGCCAAAGAAGCTTCAAACACTGTTCAGGACTACTTTTTGGTATCCCTAACGTGCTTCCCTTCATCAAAGGGATTATTTTCATACCATTTCACCCTTGCACCCATCACTCTCTACTACACCATTTGATAATAAAAAACGAATGTAGCTCAGAGTCTGTAGCTCAGTGGCTAGGGCACCAGAGACATACACTGGAGATAGTGGGTTCAAACCCAGCCCAGGCTGCTAAACCACAATGACAACTACAACCAAAAAATTGCTGGGTGTTGGGGCAGGCACCTGTAGTCCCAGCTATTTGGGAGGCTGAGGCAAGAGAATTGCTTAGGCCCAAGAGTTTGAGGTTGCTGTGAGCTATAACACCACCACACTCTAAGGGCAACATAGTGAGATTCTTTTTATTTTTTATTATTTTTATTTATTTATTTTTAGAGACAGAGTCTCACTTTATCACCCTCGGTAGAGTGTCGTGGTATCACAGCTTACAGCAACCTCCATCTCTTGGACTTAGGCGATTCTCTTGCCTCAGCTTCCAGAGTAGCTAGGACTACAGGCACCCACCACAACACCTAGCTATTTTTTGTTGCAGTTTGGCCAGAGCTGGGATCAAACCTGCAACCCTCAGTATATGGGGCTGGCGCCCTACTCATTGAGCCACAGGTGCTACCCAACATAGTGAGATTCTGTCTCAAAAAAATAAATAAATAGGGCTCAGCGCCCGTTGCACAGTAGTTACGGCACCGGCCACATACACTGAGGGTGGTGGGTTCGAACCCGGCCCGGGCCACCTAAACAACAATGACAACTGCAACAAAAAAATAGCCGGGTGTTGTGGCGGGTGCCGTCCCAGCTACTTGGGAGGCTAAGGCAAGAGAATCGCTTAAGCACAAGCATTAGAGGTGGCTGTGAGCTGTGATGCCATGGCACTCTACCTAGGATGACATAGTAGGACTCTGTCTCAAATAAATAAATACAAACACTTATTGAGTACATATTGTGTACCAGTGACTTTTAAATGCATCACATACATTAATTCAGTATTCAGAACTCTTATGAGATAAGTTATTATTATTTTCGTCACTTTAAAACAGAGAGAACTTAAGTAAACTTGCTTAAGTAAAGGTCTTTCAGACAGTGTTAGAGTTAGTGCTTGAACCCAAGCTCTTTAGCTAAAAAGGTCCATATTCTTAACATTTATACTGATGGTTCACAAACCAGGCACTTTTACCATCCAGAGAACATTTGACAATATTCAAAAACATTTTGTCACAGCAGGATTGGTGGACATTATTACTATCTAATAGGGAGAAGCTTAGGAATGCTGGTAAACATCCTACAATGCACAGAAGAGAGGTCTACCCTCAACAACTTAGGTCTAAAATGTCAACAATGCCATAGTTGAAAAAGCCTGCTTCAGACTAACCAAAAGTTGGCTTTACTGAAAACACAGAAAACAACTTACAGCAGGACACACTGGCATGAGCTGTAGTTCCAGCTACTTGGGAGGCTAAAGAGGAAGGACTGCTTAAGCCCTTGTTCAAGTCCAGCCTGAGACAGAGCAACATCTGGTTTCTTAAAAAAATAGTAAGATGGTGGCACCCGTAGCTCAGCGGGTAGGGCACCAGCCACATACACCAAGGCTGGCAAGTTCGAACTCGACCTAGGTCAGCTAAAACAATGGCAACAAAAAAATAGACCAGTGTTGTGGCAGGCACCTGTAGTCCCAGCTACTTGGAAGGTTGAGGCAAGAGAATCGCTGAGTCCAAGAATTTGAGGTTGCTATGAACTGTGATGCCACAATATTTTACCGGTGACATAATAAGACTATATCCCCCCCCCCAAAAAAAGAATCAAATGATCTCTCATGTAATTTCCATAAAGAAACCATGCCTTGCCCTTGTCATACAGCTACACAATAACCAAATAAAGAACCCAAACTAGTTTTGTCCAGACTTTTGATCTTTCCAGAAAGTCAGAAATTTCTCTTTACGATTAACGGACTACGAAGGGGTGACTAATTCAAATGCAAGAGAGTTGTCTTAGAACTTACAATTCGCAACTAAGCCCCTAGAATAGGCGTCCTCAAACTGTGGCCCGTGGGCCACATGAAGCGGTGAGAATTGTATTTGTTCCCATTTTGTTTTTTACTTCAAAATAAGATATGTGCAGTGTGCATAGGAATTTGTTCATAGTTTTTTTTTGTTTTTTTTAAACTATAGTCCGGCCCTCCAACAGTCTGAGGGACAGTGAATTGGCCCCCTGTTTAAAAAGTTTGAGGACATCTGTCCTAGAGTCTTAAACTTCCAGGTTCTCTCTCTTTTTTTTTTTTTTTTTGAGACAGAGTCTCATTATGTCTCTGAGGTAGACTGCCGTGGCATCACAGCTCACAGGAACTTCAAAACTCTTAGGTTAAGAGATTCTCTTGCCTCAGCATCCCAAATAGCTGGACTATAGGCACCCGCCACAATGCCCAGTTGTTTTTTTTTTTTTTGTACTTATTGTTGTTTAGCAGGTCCAGGATGGAACCCCCCATACTCGGTGTATGTGGCCAACACCATAACCACTGTGCTACCGGCGCCGAGTCAAGGTTATCTTACAAGTAGCATTATTCTCTGAATCAAGTTCATCCAGCAAACAATGGCAATACTCATTGTGCATACAAACACACACTATACTTTTCTGGTGTAAAACTTCAAAGTGAGCCGAAAGAACTTAAAACTAGAAAAATTCAGTTCCTTGGATTAAAAAGGACAAACCAGCATTTCAGAAGGTACTATATTTTGCTGTGTAAAAAGTGCCCTTTTTGCCCAGGCTTTTGAGAGAAATATAAAGATGCACATTATACATGGCAGTACTAATTCTGTATATATATAAATGTTCTTAATTCTTTTATGTATGCTTATTTGTTAAAAGTTTAACTCTACAAAGCAATAAAGATATCCATGTGCAGGCTCAGTAGTTACGGCACCAGCCACATGCACGGAGGGTTAAAACCCAGCCTGGGCCAGCTGAACAATGACAACTGCAACAAAAAAATAGCTGGGCGTTGTGGCAGGCCCGTTGTCCCAGCAACTTGGGAAGTTGAGGCAAGAGAATAGTTTAAGCCCAAGAGTTGGAGGTTGCTATGAGCTGTAATGCCACAGCACTCTACGGAGGGCAACATAGTGAGATTCTGACCCCTCTCAAAAAAAAAAAAAAAAAAAATCCATGTGCAAAAGAATACCCTGGAATAACATAAGTGTACCCCCCCCTCCATGTTACCCCCTCCTTGGGCAGGCATCACAATAGTAGGAGCCTCCAGCCTGTCTAGCAGATCACACCTCACACCAGATACAGCTGCTGCTGGCAACAACCATTAGCAATTATCAGAAAAGTAGCCAGGCAGTGATAACCTCCTCCTCATGCAAGAGGTGCTAGCGCAAAACACAGAACCAACCACTATGGAGAAGATGGGAGTGAGCCAAGGCAGGTGAGAATGGTCTGGATAACCCAAGTACCCAACCACCCCCAAATGTCTCATCCCCACATGCTCTCATTTCCTATTTCCACCCATGTAATGTTGGTGGGAATGTTGCTCCGGCCACTCCACTGAGAACCCGGGCAGGCTTATACCCAGAAAGCTCTTATGAGGGAACAGGGCTGTCCCTGCCTACCATAGGCTCCTGATGGTAGATTCCCACCTTTTCCAGGCTGTCTCATCTCTTGCACAAGTGGCTGCATTCTGAGGCCCTAGGACAGTACACTGAGGAGGAAGATCCCTGAACTGGGGTATGGAACACTGGGTTCTGAAACCCGGTTCTATTAGTATCCCACTGTTGTAACCTTGGACCCCAGTCCCCATGAAGTGTCTATGTACAAAAGTAAATGGCAGTGAAGCACAAAAGCTTGCTGATACCTGAGCCCATAGATTGTAATTTTGAGCCTATGAGCTGGTATAATTTCCCAAATTTGCCAGGAGAAAGCACCATCTAGGACAGAGGTTCTCAACCTGTGCGTCGCAACCCCTTTTAACAATGAAAATAAATTGTGGCATTAGGAAGGTTGAGAATCACTGATCTAGGATGCTTGTTAATAGAACGGATACCCAGGTCTTTATCCTGAAGAGCTGATTTAATGCATTTGGGTGTGGTTTAAGACTCTCATTTTACCCAGTCCCCCAGGTGATTTGTACAATTTGCACATTTGAAAAAGGCTGGTATAGTTCATTCTGAAGTTACTACGGGCCTAAGCAGGGGTTCTCAAACTACGGCCCATGGGCTACATGAGGCGGTGTGATTGTATTTGTTCCTGTTTTGTTTTTTTACTTCAAAATAAGATATGTGCAGTGTGCATAGGAATTTGTTCATAGTTTTTTAAAAAAAACTATAGTCCAGCCCTCCAACGGTCTGAGGGACAGTGAATTGGCCCCCAGTTTAAAAAGTTTGAAGACACCTGGCCTAAGGTGTAGATGGCTCAAGGAAGTCACTGTTAAGCAGAAATGTAAATGCACAATTCTTTACTGAGGTATCATCAGAGAAGGATTCCTCTTCAGAGTGGTGTCCAGGGGGGCCTCAGAATGGGGCCAGCTCCCCAAGAGAAAAGGCAGCCCAGAAGGACAGAGATTTAACATCAGGAACCTGGAGCAGACAGGGGCAGCCCTGTCCCCTCACACCAGCTTCCCAGGAAATAAGCCTCTCAGGGTTCTCAGCAGGGCGGCTGTGGCCATGTTCCCCCCACAGACATAAGTGGGAAGAGGAAATAAGAAGATGTGGGGACCAGGTGGGCTTGGAAGGAACAACTAGGACAAGTCGAGCGCTCAGATAATTCATACTCCTATTCCCTGCCAACTTGACCCACTCCCAGTTTCTCCACAGCAGCTGGCTCTGCCCTCTTTTAAAAAATTAAAAAACAAGCTTGGCGCTTGTAGCTAAGCGGCTAGGGTGCCAGCCACATACATCAGAGGTGACGAGTTCAAATCCAGCCTGGGTCTGCCAAACAACGACTACAACCAAAAAATAGCTGAGCATTGTGGCAGGTGCCTGTAGTCCTAGGTTCTTGGGAGGCAAAGGCAAGAGAATCACTTAAGCCCAAGAGTTTGAGGTTGCTGTGAGCTTGACTCCATGGTATTCTTCCCAGGGCAACATAGTGAGACTCTGTCTCAAGAAAATAAAATTTAAAAACAGATTTTTTTAATACACCTGAGCTGGCAGGATCGAATCCAGCCTGGGCCCGCCAAAAAACAAAGATGGCTACAACAAAAAAATAGCCGGGCATTGTGGCGGGCACCTGTAGTCCCAGCTACTTGGGAGGCAGAGGCAGGAGAATCACTTGAGCCCAGGCATTGGAGGTTGCTATGAGCTGTGATGCCACAGCACTCTACCTAGAGAGACAGCTTGAGGCTCTGTCTCAAAAAAAAAACAAAAACAAAAAAAAAAAAAAAACTTTTTTTTTTCCCTGAAAGTTTGGGCTAAAACTCTACAAAATATTCTCTAAGGGTTGGCCACCTTTTATAAAAATCTGTAATGAATATTTTGTAAGTAAACATATACTTAGCTATAATTTCCCATTTTCCCTACATATGGTAACTTCCGGGGGGTGACTCTGAGGACACCCTATAAACGATTTTTTAGCCTTGTTCTCTGTCATAATTAAATATTAGAATAACAATTTTTTTAAAAATACCTTTGGTTTCCTCTACAGCAAGTTTATCACAAATCTGCTTTTCATAGGTACAAAGATGCTCCAAGGCTTCTCTATAAAGACCTGCTTCCCGAAGGACTTGATTCTGATACAAAAGTAGTTCACTATATTCATAATCCACCTTATCAGGGGATGTCTGTATATGGATATAAGGAATATTAACAGTAAGAATTTTCACATCAGAAAATTGTTTACAACACTTGAAAACATGTAAGAAGTCAAAAGATAACATCTTAATGATAAAACAAATTTTTAAAACAAATTCCTAAATATGCGTCTATGGAGCAACTAAGTAAATAACATTAATTTATAATCCCTTGAATAATAATCCATAAATCCTTACACATAATAAATTCATAAGAATGGAAAGGATGTATGACAGTAGAATGCCATATAAATCTAGAAGGAGTGACAGAGTTAGAGAATCACCATTCTGTAACTACCATAGTAATAAATGATTCACATAAGAATCACAATCAATGAAGGCTAAAACTAGTAGTAACAGTTTGATGAACAAAGTATTATTCACAGTCTCCAGTTGTATATTAAACATAGAGAAAAAAATAAGTTCACAGTTGCAAATACTACCTTAACCAAATAATCAAATGGAACAAAGAGATGTCATGTGCCTCTTGACGTAATGAACCAAGAAGGACCCAACAACGCGGTTTCCTGACAAACTATATAACTAATCTAACAATGAAGAAACATCTGACAAATCCAAATTAAGGGACATTCTGCAAAGACAGAACCCTATAGCCCTTCAAAAAATGTTATAAATTCTGAAGAAAGTCTTCATAACTGTTCCAGATTAAAAGTGACTGAAGATAGCAGGGTATTGTGGCAGGCACCTGTAGACCCAGCTACTTGGGAGCTGAGGTCAGAGAATCGCTTGAGCCCAAGAGCTAGAGGTTGCTGTGAGCTATGATGCTACCGCACTCTACAGAGGATGACAAAGTAAGACTCTTTCAAAAAAGTAAAAAAATAAATAAAAGTGACTGAAGAGAAATGATAGCTAAATGCTAGGTATGATTCTAAAGTGTATACTAGAGTGGGGAAAAATGCTAAAAAACAATAAAACAGGACAACTAGTAAATTTTGTAAGTGGGCTAATTAGCTAATAATAATCTACTATTTTTAAATTTCCTAATTTTGATAATCTATAGATATAATACATATACTATCTATAGAACTGACAACTGCAGTTATTTTTTAGAAAATATACAATGAAGCAGTTAGAAGTAAAAGATCATGACATCTTCAATTACACTCGAATGTTTAAGGGAACAAATTTAAATAGACACAGGGATTTTAAAGCCAATGTGTCAAACACTAACAGTTAATACAAGTGAACTCCTTTGGGAGTTCTTTGTATTGTGTTTACAACTTTTCAATAAGTTTGGAATTATTTCAAAATTTAAAAAAATAGACTATGTACAATTCTTTCTTTTAGTTATACTTAGAATTAGACCTAGCAAAATGGCTTCTGGTTATTACCTGTTGTGTTTTCCTAAATTCTTCTAAAATCTTTGCTGCCATTTCATAATCTTCTAATAAATGATAAGCAATTGCATAACCTATCCATGATGCTCTCTGTGCAGGTCGAAGCTGAAGTAACTGATACCTCGTTTCCTTAAAGGAGAAAAGAACACTTTTTCTTAGGCTTACAGTTAAAAAGCAAGTGATCCTTTAAAGATCATATTAATTTACTCCACAGCACTAAGCATTCTGGACCACAATGCAAGGAATGATAATCAAAAACAGTTTTAAACATCCACGTTTTGTAGCTTTACAGAGACAAGGAAATATTTGCTAAGAAGCACAATGTATGGACACGGTGGCTCATGCAATAATCCAAGCAACTTGGGAAGCTGAGACAGGAGGATCACCCGAGGCCAGGAGTTTGAGCAACAGAGCAAGACCCATCTCCCCCCCCCAAAAAAAAAAAAGCCTGAAAAAAATTAGCTGGACATGATGGTGATCATCTGTAGTCCCAGCTACTTGGGACGCTAAGGCAGGAGGATTGGTGGGGCCCAATAGTTCAAGACTCAGTGAACTACAACTACACCATGGCACCCCAGCCTGGGCAACTGAGACTAGGTCCCAGGAAGAGGAAGGGGAAGAAAGGCAATGGGGGAGGAAAGGGGGGAAGGGAGGGGAGAAGGGAAGGGAGGAGAGAAAGGAGGGGAGGCAAAAAGCACAGTGAAGCCTCTACAATAATGTTATAATTTACTCATTAAAAATTTAAGACCCGATATCCTTCTTTATTTCTTGATCTATTTACTCTAAGAAAAAGATAGAAGATGGAAAAGATAGTATAAAGGAAAAAAATTGTTCAAGGATTTAAAAAAAACAGTGACCAATAATTGAGTTAAGATATATATAGGAAACAATTCAGCAGGGACTACCATTTAATTTAAAAAAAAAAAAAATAGTAATGGCTGGGCGCCCATAGCAGCGGTTACAGCGCCAGCCACATACACTGAGGCTGCCGGTTTCGAACCCGGGCCCAGGCTAGCTAAACAACAATGATGACAATCTCAACAAAAAATAGCCGGGCGTTGTGACAGGTGCTTATAGTCCTAGCTACCTGAGAGGCTGAGGCAAGAGAAATGTTTAAGTCCAAGAGTTTGAGGTTGCTGTGAGCTGTAATGCCATAGCACTATACCGAGGAGAACAAAGTGAAACTCTACCCCCCCTCCCCGAAAAAGGAACACTGAGAGAAGAACATCCAAGACCAATTTACAGATTAAAACTAAAGCTACAAAAACATATTAGTCTCACTAGACATAAAACAAATATTTGCTTTCCAGAAAAACATGGGTAGTAAAGGTTATAATTGCATATTAATACCAAAGGCATTGTCTATTTGAGTATTAATGCTAATTTTTACCAAATTATACAGTAATCCAAATCTTCCTTACAACAAAACGACTGATTTTAAAGGTCTGATTGTTCCAATCATAAACACAATCCACTATGGTAGGAGGAAAAAAGCATTCAATTAAGTTACTTTGAAAATGTAATAGAAAATTTCTTCATCAGGAAGTATACTAAGTTTTAAATAATAGCTTCCCCTCAGAATAAAACAATTCTCTATTTTACTTACCCTGTAACCCTCAAGATCTCGCATTTGAATCTGTAGTAAGGAAAGGTCCCTTAAGATTTGAAGATTGTCTTTATCCCATTTTAGTGCATTTCTGTAACACTTAATGGCTTCATCATACTTCTTGTCTGACCTCTGAAGAAGGCCATAAACATGCCAACCTAATAAATTTAGTTAAGGATACAACCTACAAGTCAATAATTCCTATTACAAATGCTCTCTCAAGAAACTTGGAGAACTATAGCCATTTATAAAATTATAAGCTTTAAGACAGTGGGTAGGGGAAAATAAAAGCATAGAAGGCAGTTTAATACAATGGAAGAGCACAGCTTTTGGAGTAAGAAAAAATTAGTGTTACCTTGCCTTGTTAGCTCTATGATCTTGGACAAGTCAGTCTCATTAAGTTTCCACATATATAAAATGTGAACAGAAATAGCAAATCATACTGATGACAACTAAATGGGATAACATATGAAATGCTCTCTGGCTGGCACAAAGTTAAATTAGTCAATAATGTAAACAGTTCTCTTTATTATTAAAAGGAAAAGGAAGAAAAGGGTTTTGTGGAATTTAATTATACACATATAAAAGCAGGTAGATCTTTCTTTAGCTAACAATGTCCTTAAGACAGCCTTTAGTGTAGCACAAAGTTCCTAAAACTCAATCACAAATAAAATAAAAACATCCATTTGACAAATAAATATGAAAAATTCTTAATAATTAGGGTATAGCTGATGTGTTCAAAAGGCAGTCTCCTATATTCAAAGAACTTAAAGTCTAGTAAATGGGCATAGATAAGCAAGCAATATTACAGTGGGCTGTAAAAAATATAGAAAGGAAAATATCCCACTTCCTAATTACAACACAGGTCCTTTTCACTTTAGATTTTGATTACTATAAATCATCCAATCCACCTAGCCTCAGTCTCTCTTCTTTTCTCCTACCAAATTAATCTTTCCAAAACACACATAATGAAAAGGAAAAAAAAAATCTCCCTTTCCAGAAACTTACAAAGTTTCCCTCTCAAATCAGGCTCAAACTTCAATCTAACAATTTTTTAGGCCATAGAACTGTAAAAGTCACTAAAAGAATGTCTACAATGGCATGTGTAACTCTAGAATACATATTGAATATTAGAACCTTTTTTTTATTTGTTTTCAAAAGATAAATGACAAAATAAAGCTTGACAAAATCCTCTCAGCTGGCTGAAACATGGTTTTTAAAACCTATGAAACATCATCCTTCAAAATCTGGCTCCCAATCTCTCTCATTTCTATCAGGACTTCATTTATCTTGAGTATAAAATCTTATTAACTGCCTCCAATCTTTACCTCTTAAAAATCCTACTTTCAAAGAATTTAGCATTGTTAAAAAGTTAGAAGAAAGTACGAAGGCTGAATGCGGTGGCTCACACCTTAATCCTAGCACTCTGGGAACCCAGAGCAGGTGAATGACCTGAGCTCTAGAATTCGAGACCAGAAGGACCAAAGTAAGACCCCATCTCTACTAAAAATAGAAAAACTAGCCAGGCACCTGTAGTCCCAGCTACTCAGGAGGCTGAGACAAGAAGATTGCTTGAGCCCAACAGTTTGAGGTTGCTGTGAGCTATGCTGCCACGGCATTCAACCCCAAGGCAACTGAGTGAGACAGTCTCAAAAAAATACATATATATGTGTATGTGTGTGTGTGATGCCTCTCCATCAAAAGGCATCCAATTTAATAAATCACAGCAATACATACAGAACACTACACAATTATTAAAAACAATGGAAAGATAGCTATAACAGTCTTACCAATTAAGCCCTTGCTTACCTTTCTAAGTCTTTGGTCACTCCTTAATTCACACATTTTGGCTTTACTGAATTATTGACAATTCCTTGAAAAAGGCATTAACATTTTATGTCATACTCAAAAATGTTCTGTACATGTTTCTGGGAAGCTATCTTCCTTCACTAGACTCTACGTTCCTTGAGAGCAAACTCCATATATAATCTGTACTGTGTCGAGCCTGGTAAACAATTGAAATTTTGCTAAATGTTTCAGCTATTATAATTGTGCTAGCCCACAAAGTTGGCGCAGGACTGTTTGTTAAAGACTATTTAAAAAAGAGAAACCCACATTTTTTCTCTATCTTCCCTCATACATTTCTACTTACTCCCACCCTCATACTTCCTTAAATAAAATAAAATTTATCTATTATGTTACTTAGCTTTATCAGGGACTATGTTATATAGTCCATCATTAAATCTTTATACCAGCACAATGAGGTGAGTATGATTACTCCCATTTTACACATCAAGAAACTAAACCCTAAGATCACATAGTGAGAAAGAAGACAAGCTGTGTTTTAAACCTAAGTGAAGCACACTCTAAACCTATATTCCAAAAGCCTGTGCTCTTAACCAGCGTACTATATTGCCTAATATTCCTTCTTATATATCTTTCTCTAAAGTTATAATTATGATAAAATCTGCATGCCTATCTTAGTCCATTTGGGCTGCTATAATAAAAACACCTTAGACTGGGTAATCTATAAATAACAGAAATTTACTGCTCACAGTTCCAGAGGCTAGAAAAATCAAGGTGCAAAAGATTAGGTGTCTGGTCAGGGCATGCTTTTGTTTCATAGATGTTATTTATTTTCTAGCTATGTCCACCTATGGCTAAAAAGGCAAACAAGCTACCTGGGGCCTCTTTTATAAGGGCGCTAATTTTTCATGAAGGCTTCATCCTCATGACCTATTTGCCTCCCAAAGACCCTACACCTCCTAATACCATCACACTGGTGAATAGGCTTCAACATATGAAGTAGGGTTGCTGTGACAAACATCCAGATGATACAATGCCCCCCTTTTTTAAGAGTGGGACAAGCTTTCACAGTTACTTATAAGTTACAGTTACCTCTAAGGATATTTATCTATCTATAGTAAGGATATTTATCTATCTATAGAGGTAATGTTAAAATATGGTACATGGTAGGCATATAAAAAATGTATTATGAATGTAGTTGCTGTTATTCTATTTAAGACAGAACAATTTCCTCTAGAGTTGCATAAGAGGAATTTCAAACTTCTGATTCTCAAACTGTTGCCTTAGCTCAAAACACCCCACTCAATCCTTAAATATATCTCAAAAAGGATACACACATGACTCTTCAAGTCATTTCTCAAACCTCTACGAACCAATTCATAAGCTTCTTCCTTTTTTCCCAAACAGTTCAATGTTAATCCTTTCATAGCCAGGGTTTCTATTTTTAAAAACAAAAAGAAATAATAAAAGAAAGGAATTAAACATTAAAAAATAATTAACAACAAAAGATTAACTATAATCTCATAAATAAATGCTACATCATCCTAAGAATTAAAATTTAAGGAGATTATTGAGACATTTTCCAAGTTTGTGAAGATTAAAAATATTTCTAGACTATTTTCAGAAGTTCTCCTAGATAAAAAAAGTATATATATATAAAATGTATGTACATCTGATTAGAACGAAATCCAGTAATTCATATTCTAAGAAAATGTACTCTATTACTATTCTTTTCAGGAGATGACTTTATACAACCACTTCATTAAAATATGAGAAATGTTATCTTGAAAACAATTTCTGTGAACCTAAGTTATGTCAAATTCACTCTACAATGATAACATACACGTAAATTGCCTACATTCCTGACTTTCTTAAATTTATTTTAAAATAATTTTTTGAGATTACTATTCTATAGAAGCAACAGAAGTAATCAGAAATCTGTCATTAGCAATCAATAGATTAAAAGAGAGATTTAAGAGAAACATTAAATTTTCAGAAAAGAAGAAAAATGTTTTCTAATTTTATGGGTATTTTACAAAGCATAAATAAAAAATAGTCATTATGATTTATTGGTCTTACTTGTAGGGCCAAAATTTAGAATTTACAGATAAATTAATCAGATATAGAAATAAGGATTAAAGAGATAATCCTGAGGAAAAGTCAACACATATTGTTTTAAAACATATTCAGGGAAATTATGACATTTCATACATGATTTTGGATATGTTCAAATGTGAGGGGAAATCACATTTTAGAAACAGTGAAATAAGATGTGGAAAACAGCATCATTTTAGAAACAATAAATTCTGGTGTTCTTCGGCACTAAAAACTCTTACCATGATTACATTACTAAATGTCACATTACCGGTGTTGCCCACTTTAGAAATGAACATAAAACAACCTACTATCCAGCTGGCCAGCAAAAAAAGATATTTAAAAAGGAAAAGAAGAAAATTTTAGAAAATTTTACCTTTACTGTTTTTATTCCAAACAATTGCAGTGAAAGTAAAAAAGTATATTGTGGCAGGAGGGGTGGCTCATGCCTATACTCCTAGCACTCTGGGAGGCTGAGGCAGGTGGATTGCTTAAGCTCACAAATTCTCAGCCTGAGCAAAAGCAAGATCCCTGTCTCTACCAAAAATAGAAAAACTAAGCCAAGAGGATCACTTCAGCCCCAGTTGGAGGTTGCTGTGAGCTATGACACCATGGCACTCTACCCAGGGCAACAGCTTGAGACTCTGTCTCAAAAAAAAAGTATATTGTACATGTGGGCAAAAAAAAAAAAAAAATGAGAGCTAACAGAGAATTATTAGTCTTTCTCACCTCTTCAATACAAAGAGCACATTAACAAATTAGTTATTGAAGAGTCATATTTCCTAACTCTGTACAAAAGAGACCTGCAGAAGTTTATTTTTCCTTTGTCTCCTCACAAGTTTAGCCACATACTCTCCCCTTGTTCTACAAATATCTCACCATCCAATTGTCTACCTTCATATAGTAAAAGCTGGTAAATTTTCAAACCATTACAATATATAAATCATGTCTTAAATGTGACTCAGTCTTGAAAAACCAAGACACAATGTAAATATGATAGTTCATAAGCAAAGGAGCAAATGGTCACTTTGTGAATAAGCTTACTGTCAAGCATAAAATTTCTTTAGCTCAACCAAAGTTCTAAAACTAAACTTTTCTCCTAACAAAATTTTATTTAAATAAAAATATTGTCCTATGAAGTTCTTCTGCTTTCCTTACAACACAGCTAATATTTAAAATAGAAATCAGAAATCAAGTAGAATGTACTATTTTCTTAACATTAAATTTAAAAAATTCTTCTCCTCACATTACATTTAATCTTCTCACAAGAAGATAAGAGGGTCCATTCCCTCTGAAAAATAGTTAAGGCTGCAAGGAGTAACAAAGCCTAGTAAGAGAAGTCAGGCATGTATGCAGTAAAACCTTATCTACTTGCACTTACCACCATGCTCAGCAAATTTGGGATTTGAAAGGATTTGTTTACAAAATTTCAATCCATTTCTATACTGTTTATGTTCATAACATCTCTGAAAACAAAAAAGAAAATTTTGAGTTTAGCAAGAAATGCAAACAACTTTAAATCAACATTAAACTTTTTATTCTGTCAAATACAACAGAATGCTATTTCCATACTCTTTTAAATCTCACTGAAGTGCCACTAAAATACATAAAAAGTTCAAATACAGAAAGTAAAAGAAAGGGAACAATATAGACTAGAAAGAGTAAGAAAAACATAAGTTCACTCCAAAAGCGTCAACAACCCTTTCTAAGTGATGCAGAAAATGAAAACAGAAAAGTAACAGATATAGAAATACTTTTTTTTTTTTAATTTTTGGGGATTCATTGAGGGTACAAGAAACTAGGTTACACAGATTGCATTTGTTAGGTAAAATCCCTCTTATAATTGTTGGAAATTATACTTTAAAATAACCTTTTTTTAACGGAAGCCAAGAAACTTTCAAGGTAAAAGAAACAAATATATGTTAAATAAACGAAAAAAAGACCCACACCATGGCATATTAACATAAATTTCAAATTTTGAGAATAAGAGAAGTCCCTTAAAAAACCTTCCAGAGAGGAATAAAAAAACTAAGTCATATAAAAATGATTTATAATTAGAATGGCACTGAACTTTTACTCCAAAGTTAAAATGAAATACTATTCAAAGCTAGAAAATGAATATGCAGCCTTCAAAATTCAGAATGAAAATTGTTTCAACCTATAATTTTTTAACCAGTCAAGTTATCAATCAAGTATAAGTGGCCCCTATATCCATAAGTTCCACCAAACTCAGAGGGGAAACCATTAAAGAAAAAAAAGCTGCGGGTGACACCTATGGCTCAAGGAGTAGGGCGCCAGGCCCATATTCCGGAGGTGGTAGGTTCAAACCCAGCCCAGGCCAAAAACTGCAAACAAACAAACAAAAACAAACAAACAAAAAAAGCCCAACTGCATCTTCACTGAATATATACAGACTTTTTTTCTTGTCACTGTCCTCTAAACCAGATGCCAGATGTCCCCAATCTTGTGGGCACAAGGAACAGTTTCATGGGAGAAAATTTTGCCACAGATTTGGGGGATAAGGGAGTAGGGGATGGATTTAGGATAGTTCAAGCCCACTACATTTATTGTGTACTTTATTTCTATTATTATTATATTGTAACATAAAATGAAGTAATTATACAACTCACCATAATGTAGAATCAGTGGGAGCCCTGAGCTTGTTTTCCTGCAACTAGATGGTACCATCTCCAGGTGAAGGGAGACAATGACACCTGGAGTGTGTTGCTTATGTCCAGTCTACCCTGTAATCTTGTTTTGGTTGCTGTCACTGCAAAAAACCCTGCTTCACAAAGATAAGATGTTGGAAATAGAAGCAGGCTTTTCAGTGATTTTGTGGCAACCTCAGGATATTCCTCCTTGACTTTAATCCAGAACATATGGAGGTTTGAAATTATCTCAAACATACCTTTAAGGGAATGGTCATTTGCGATCTCAAGCAGGTGACCCTCTTCTAGCACGAAGTCAATTCACCTAGCTTACTCACAAATGGGTCGTGGATCCATTCCTTCCCACTTTGGGGATGTTTTGTGGTTGAGGAGTAATGTTCAAACTCTTGAAAAAGCTGAGATAGGGGATCATGTACCAGTTGGGAGAAAGGTGGCCCTGGCTCAGTCTCTTTCAAAATCTCTGCTAATGTTTGAAAAATGTCAACAATCCCAAAGTCACTCATTGCCCCCATCATTCCAGTTTGGCTTTGAACACAGCCACTTTATCTGTATGAAGACTTGAACACAGCTGTCATTCTCCCTCAAATGACAGAATTGAGTTTGTCGAGCACGTCTGTCACTGAAATGTGCTGCCAATGGTGACTGACTTTCTAAAAGAAATCCCTGGAGTGGCTCTTGTAATTAAAAAACTCTGGCCAGGGATATACCTTTAGAAAGCCATCTTGCTTCTGTGCATGAGAGAAGACGTGCTCTGCATCCTTCTCTTCTCAGAGCTGCGCAGACATGCAAGACCGTGTACTTTAACGTAGTTGATGATTTTAATCACATCCCTGGCAAAATGTTGCTTACTTCAGGTGACAATTTTTTTTTTTTTTTGAGACACAGCCTCAATCTGTCACCCTGGGTAAAGTGCCGTGGCATCATCACAGCTCACAGCAACCTCCAACTCCTGGCTCAAGTGATTCTCCTGCCTCCGCCTCCCAAGTAGCTGAGACTACAGGTGCCTGCCACAACACATGGCTATCTTTTTTTTTTTTTTTTGGCTGCAGCCATCATTGTTGTTTGGCGGGCCAGAACTGGATTCAAACCCACCAGCTCAGGTGTATGTGGCTGTCGCCTTAGCTGCTTGAGCCACAGGTGCTGAGTCTCGGGTGACAATTTTTGGCTAGCTAGCATTTCTCCATGGATAACACAATGTACCTACTCACATTCAGACATGACCTCCCTGACCAAGTAGTGAAACCAGAAAACTGTCCAGTCATGGCAGCAACTCGGTCAATACACATACCAACACAAAATGCCCCCAATTCAGTTTTCTTGACGTGTAATCATTCAAAACACTTAAATAGTTCTACAGCTGTGGTAGTGGTTGGCAATAAAAGTGCACATAACATATCCTCACACACATCCTCCTGAAAAATATACCCCAGAAAAATAAGTATTGTTGCCTTAATGCCAACACTGGGAGAGTCGTCAACCTGGACTGCATACTACAGTGACTCATTAATCCCAACAACTGTGCCTCAATATCCTCAGCTATTTCATCAATTCATCTGGTTATATTGCTAGTCCAAGAGGAACATGGACCACCTGTTATACTGCAGCCTCTCTTAAAAGTTCTCAGCATATGCACTTAGCAGTAAGCAGGATCGACTCTTCTCTAACGGTAAAGGGCTTCTTAGTTTTCACAATGTGGCTAGCCACTAAGATTGATGCTCTTAGCTCAGACACATGGCAAGGTCATAAACCGGTGGCCTTTAATTTTTGCTTGGTTTTCATGTTCATGTTTTTTTCTTTTGGAAAACTCCAAAGGCTTGTGTTTTAATAAAGAGTGCTTAGTAGCCATGTGGTGAAACAGTTTTAAAGGTGACAGGGCTTCATTGGATAGCTGGTCGCCACTATACACTATGCAGGTTCAGAGAACACAAAACCACCTGCTGCAATGAACTAGTAATTTAAATTTAAACCCTTAGTATTATCTTTTAAATGCAGCTTTTATTTTGCTGGCAGTCTTAAGTCTTCTGCTGCCTCATCATTGGGTCTTTCTCCCTTTTCAAAGAAGCTCTCCAGCAACATTTGTTTTTTACTGATTTTTGCTAGTATTAGCTTGTGTACTTACCACAATTGTGACTTAGATAAGTGAACAGTGCGGGAAAAGAAGCACAGACAGAAGTGGCAAATAAAATAAGTGGGCCATGTGAAGACTAAAATAAGAGTCAAGCTTGGCGCCTGTGGCTCAAGCAACTAAGGCACCAGCCACATAGACCTGAATTGGCGGGTTCAAATCCAGCCCGGGCCCGCCTAACAACAATGATGGCTGCAACCAAAAAATAGCCGGGCATTGTGGCAGGTGCCTGTAGTTCCAGCTACTTGGGAGACAGAGGCAGGAGAATCACTTGAGCCCAGGAGTTGGAGGTTACTGTGAGCTGTGATGCCACGGAACTCTACCCAGGGCGACAGCTTGAGGCTCTGTCTCAAAAAATAAATAAATAAATAAATAAATAAATAAATAAATAAATAAATAAAATAAAATAAGAGTCGGATTCTGACTGAAAGCCTTCATCAGATGTGGCTGTACAATTAAAGCACATCAACTTGCTTGCCATTATAAAGCCTGACACAAGATGCACCTTAATTGTCACTTGCCAGTCACTTACAGGGTTTTGATAAATTTGTAATCAACTGATTTATTTACAGTCTCTATGCTGCAAACCTCTCTGCTAGTAATAATCTGTATTTGCAGCCACTTCCAAGAGCTAACATCAATTCCTCAGTTCCACCTCAGATTATCAGTTATCAGATTCTCATAAACAGCCACCTCACATTCTCATAAGGAGCCCACACACTAGATCTCTCACATCTCCAGTTCACATTAGTGTTTGCACTCCTATGATAAACTAATGCTGCCACTGATTTGACAGGAAGCAGAACTCAAGCAGTGATACCAACAAGAGGGAACAGCTACAAACACAGATGAAGCCTCACTGGCTTGCTCACTTCCTGCTGTGCAGACTGAGTTAGGGAGGGGACTATAGCCCTAAACAACATAGTATAGGGGCCAGGCGCAGTGGCTCACACCTGCAATCCCACTTCGGAGGCTGAGGTGGGTGGACTGCCTGAGCTCACAGGTTCAAGACCGGCCTGAGCCAGAGCGAGATCCCGTCTCTAAAAACTAGCTCGGTGCCCATAGCTCAGTGGCTAGGGCACCAGCCACATACAATGGGACTGGCGTGTTCGAACCCAGTCCAGGCCTGCTAAACAACAATGACAACAACAAAAACAACAACAAAAGCAGGGCATTGTGGCGGGCACCTATAGTCCTAGCTACTTGGCAGGTTAAGGCAAGATAATCGCTTAAGCCCAAGAGTTTGAGGTTGCTGTGAGCTATGATGCTACAGCATTCTACCGAGGGCAACCCAGTAAGACTCTGTCTCAAAAAAAATAAATAAATAAATAAAAATAAAATAAAAAATAGCCGGGCATTGTGGTGGGTGCCTGTAGTCCCAGCTACTTGGGAAGCTAAAGCAACAGGATCACTTGAACTCAAGGGTTTAAGGTTGCTGTGAGCTGTGAGCTAAGATGCCATGGCACTCTACCAAGGGTGACCAAGTGAGATTCTTCCCCCCCCCCCAAAAAAAAACACACAGTATAACAAGTATTTACACAGGATTTACATTGTATTAGGTACTTCAAGTAATTTTGAGGTTGATTCACAGTTTTTTTTTAACAGGTACTTGAGCATCCCTGGATTTTAGCATCTGAGGAAGGTCTTAGAACCAATCCCCCATAATACCAAGAAGAAGAAGAATATGAGTAAAATAACATTTTACGGTTTGAAGAAATCTAAATTTTTATCTACATGTACTCTTCCTTAAGAAGCTATTAAAAGGAATTAAAATAAATTCTTAGAAAGAATATATGAGATTCAGTAAATAAGGACTCTAACTAATACAGAAAAAAGGACTAGAGACTAGCCACTCCAAAGTGGAAATGGAAGCCAACAGCTCTGGTGTGCCTGATAATATGAAAAATATTATTTATAAGCACATGACACAAATATAGGCACATTTGGAAAAAATGAGCAATACGTCTACAGAAAGCTAGGCAACTGACTAAATGAAATAGGTATTAACTTCAAGAAAAACAAAGGCCTGTCTAAGAAAGAATGTGTTAATTGGTGTAATATTTGTCTTAATAGTGAACAATATATGCATAGTTATAAAATGTAAATATTCAGAACAAGTTCATCAAAAAATGTGCTATAACTATGTTGGGAAAATGAGGAAAATGAAAGTGGGCAATGTGTAAATGAGGAAGTCTGAGTCCTCATTTTCAATAACCAGAAGTCAACAAATGTCTAAAAGTTAGGTATCAAGAAGTAGTAACTTAACCCAGGCACGGTGGCTCACACCTGTAATCCTAGCACTCTGGGAGGCCAAGGTGGGTAGACTGCCTGAGCTTACAGGTTAGAGACCAGCCTGAGCCAGAGTGAAATCTCATCTCTAAAAATAGCCAGGCATTGTGGCGGGTGTCTATAGTCCCAGTTACTCAGGAGACTGAAGCAAGAGAATCGCTTGAGTCCAAGAGTTTGAGATTGCTGTGATCTATGACACCATGGCACTCTACCAAGGGCGACAAAGTGAAACTGTGTCGGAAGGGAAAGGGAGGGGAGGGGAGGAGAGAGGGAAAGAAAGAAAGAAAAAGAAACAGTGATATATTTTTAAGCAACAAGAAGGCAAATGCCAGAGAATATAAAGGACTGGGGTTGCTTGATTCTGAGATTGAAAGGCAAGGGGCAGAGTAAACTAGGAAACATATTTTTTCATTATAAACCTTTTAGTGTTAGGTATCAACATTTGCTTTCATAATAAAAATTATTTTTAAGGCTGGGTACAGTGGCTCACAACTGTAATCCTAACACTATGGGAGGCCGAGGTGGGTGGATCACCTGAGCTCAGGAGTTTGAGGCCACCCGAGCAAGATTAAGACCCTGTCTCTATAAATAGCTGGGCATTGTGGTGGGCACCTACGGTCCCAAATACTTAGGAGGCTGAGGTAAGAGAATCACTTAAGCCCAAGAGTTTAAGGTTACTGTTGAGTTCTGATACCATGGCATTCTACTGAAGGCAACAAAGTAAGACTATTTATTTAAATATATATATATATATATTTTTTTTTTTTTTTTTTTTTTTTGAGTAGAGACAAAGTCTCACTTTATCACCCTCAGTAGAGTGCTGTAGCATCACAGCTCACAGCAACCTTCAACTCCTGGGCTTAGGAGATTCTCTTGCCTCAGCCTCCCAAATAGCTCGGACTACAAGCACCCGCCATAATGCCCGGCTATTTTTTTGTTGCAGTTTGGCTGGGGCACAGTTTGAACCTGCCACCCTCAGTATATGGGGCCGGCGCCCTACCCACTGAGCCATAGGCGCCGCCCAGATAAAAATATTTTTAAAGCACTGTATTTATTGCACAAAAAGCCTGCATCTAAAAGATACATTAATAAAAGAATTCATAAATTTAAATGTTGTCATAATTTAAATGAATTTTATTCACTTTTGAAGCAATAAATTTAAAACCTGGGAGGGATAGTTAATATAAGTCATAATAAAATCACAGTAAAAAATGTGTAACAAACTGGAACAGCTGGTTCATACCTGCTAGCCCAGCACTTTGGAAGGCAGAAGTGGGAGGATCCCTGGAGCCCAGGAGGCTGCCCTGAGCTATGATCTTGCACTACACTTCAGCCTGCGTGCCAGAGTGAGACCCTGTCTCTGTTAAACTAAATACACAGAAACAATAAAAATGTAAGATTTTATATCAAACTACAGACTTTCTCTGTAACCAACTATGTACCTATCATCTCTGCTTTGTTGATTTGTATCTTAAACCTTACATATCCAAAAACAACGGATTTTCTTCCCCAAAACTTAATCTTCACCACCATCTCATGCCCTCCCCTCAATTCACTCAGATAATTAAGAAAAAAGCCTAATCATCTTTGGTGCCTCTCCTTCCCTCACACTTCTATCCTCTATACTGCAGTCCCTAACTCCAAGGCTACAGATTGGCCTGTGGCCTATTAGGAATTAGTAGCACAACAGGCAAAGCTTCATCTGTATTTCCAGCTGCTCCCTGTGGTTCCAATAACTGCCTGAGCTCCACTTCCTGTCAGATCAGGGGCAACATTAGATTCTCAAAGGAACACAAATCCTACTGTAAACTGCCATGCAAGGGATCTAGGTTGCATGTGCCTGTGAGAATCCATGGCCTAATAAGCTCAGGTGGAGCTGAAGACATAAGCAACACACTTCAGATGTCACTGTCTCCCATCACTTCCAGATGGGACCATCTAGTTACAGGAAAAAGCGCTTCCACTGATTCCGTATTATGGCAAGTTGTATAATTATTTCATTATATATCACAAGGTAATAGTAATAGAAATAAAGTGCACAGCAAATATAATGGGTTTGAATCATTCCAAGCCCACCCATCAAATTTGTGAAAACATTTTCTTCCATGAAACCAGTCCCTAGTTGGAAATCAGGGGTCTATTAGGTCCTATCAGTCCCAGTTTCTCTGCAATAGCTTCCTAGCTGATGCACACATTTTCTATGTCCCCCACAATCAACTACTTAATAACAGGCACATACTCAACAGGCACAGTGATTTGGAGAGTAAGAGGAGAGATCAGAAGCAGTTATTTGGGAACTATTACTAATCATATATAGCCAGAGAAACCTAATAAGATTAAGCATTAAATGCAGTGTTCCTATTTAATTAGCAGAAAGCCTAAAAATAATTTGGTTTTCTCTAATAATTATAATAAGAGTAAAAGGCATTAAAGGAAGTTATGGTGTAAACAGTAACATAATAGGGGCTGGGCATGGTGGTTCACATTTGTAATCCTAACATTCTGGGAGGCGAAGACAGGTGGATTGCCTGAGCTCATAGGTTAAAGACCAGCCTGAGCCAGAGCGAGACCTCATCTCCTAAAACTAGAGGGTGCCTGTAGTCCCACCCACTTGGGAGGCTGAGGCAAGAGAATCGCTTGAGCCCAAGAGTTTGAGGTTGCTGTGAGCTATGACACACCAGCACTCTACTGAGGGCAACAAAGCGAGACCCTGTCTCTAAATAAATAAATAAAATAAAGACTAATGTAATTTAAAGGAATGCTCTTGACTTGTTGCTTTTTTCTGAAACAAAATACATACGAACAAGAACTTGAGCGTCACTGTTCATAAAGCTATCGTTAACTTTCTGAAAATTTATTTCTGTAAAACTGCAGTTAGGGGACTACCACTTTTGGCATGGGGCTGAACATGCCCTTCCCCCACAAACAAAACTAAACAAAATATATGAAATAACTGTTCAACAGATAATACAAGATTATGAACAGTGAGAGAGGAAAAGAAACAAGGTGAGCTCCAGAAGTGCCAATACTTCACACCTGGGAGCACTTTCTAGCTCACAGCGCAAAAGGAAGGATGCCAATCAGAGTACACCAGTCCAGAGTTAAGGGACAGAGACTGATGTTCAGGCTGGGAGCAGTAGCTCATGCCCTTAATCCGAACACTCTGGGAGGCCGAGGCAGGTGGATTGCCTGAGCTCAGGAGTTTGAGACCAGCCAAAGAACAAGACCCCCTCTCTAAAAATAGCCAGGCATTGTGGCCGGCATCTGTAGTCCTAGCTACTGAGGAGGCCAAGGCAAAAGGAGCACAAGAGCCCAAAAGACTGAGGTCACCATGAGCTATAATGCCACAGCACTCTACCCAGGGCTACAAAGTGAGAATCTGTCTAAAAAAAAAAAAAAAAAAAAAAAAAATTGATGTTCAATGAGGCTGATATATTCTGCAAGGAATAGTACTGAAAATGGTGGAACCTCCCTGAGAAAGACATCCAGAAATCTGCATAGGTTCCCATGTATTTGTTGTTGAAAACTGTTGTTGAATACTAAGTTTTGCATATGTAGGGTGAAACTTCATGGGGTCAAAGAATGAAAAACCAAGAAGCAGTAAATTCAACCATCCTCATAGCCCAACATGGTACTGTTAGCTCCAACAAGCCAGAATGAAATGTCACTAAATTGTTGCAGAATTCAGTAAATACTGCAAAAACATCATGCATCATGCCTAAGTAATAAACTACATAACTAGTCCCAGAGTGTCACTCTTCCAGACTCATCTTAATAAAGCATCAAAAAGGACCAGATTGATATACAATGCTTTCAATGTGTACAATGAAGTCCAACACTATTTAAAGATAGTTAAATCCAGTAAAATAATGTAAAATCAACAACGCATAATATCTAATAAAAAATTGTTACATGAGGCTTGGCACCTGTAGCTCAGCGGCTAGGGCACCGGCCACATACACTGGAGCTGGCGGGTTCGAATCCAGCCCAGGCCTGCCAAACAACGACAATTAAAATCAAACAAAAATAGGCAGGGCAGCGCCTATGGCTCAAAGGAGTAGGGCACTGGCCCCATATGCCAGAGGTGGTGGATTCAAACCCAGCCCAGGCCAAAAAACTGCAAAAAAAAAAAAAAAAAAATAGTCAGGCATTGCGGCAGGCACCCATAGTCCCAGCTACTTGGGAAGCAGAGGCAGGAGAATCACTTAAGTCCAGGAGTTGGAGGTTGCTATGAGCTGTGATGCCACAGCACTCTACCCAGGGCAACAGCTTGAGGCTCTGTCTCAAAAAAAAAAAATTGTTAGGATGAGCTAAGAAGAAGAAGATATGACCCACAATCAGAAGGAAGATAAGAAATAATGGAATTATAAGATAAACAAGTCAGAGCAACTATAATAAATATGCTCAAGAATTTAAAGCAAAACATAAACAAATGAAGAAAACAAATTAAAAAGAACCAAATAGAACTTAGGACAATAAAATTGCAATTTCACCAAATAAGATTAAAGTAGATTATTATACTTAAGAAAATAATCAGTGAACTACAAAGCACAGCAATAGACTACCCACCCGACATTGTATTGACGGCTTTTATGCCAAAGGCTTAATTTTACCAACACCAATGTCTAGGTCTTCTCCATTAGTATCATCATGACTGTGTCATAGTCCTAGCATTACATTCCAAGGTAATTTCTACAAAACAGAAACATTATGAACTGAAAAATTTACTTCAAGGAATTAGTGAAATGAACAGAGCTGCCTTTGGAATTAAAGAGTTCTGGTTTCAGTGACTCTAGGGTCTTCAAACGACGGCCTGTGGGCCACATGAGGCAGTGTGATTGTATTTGTTCCCATTTTGTTTTTTTACTTCAAAATAAGATATGTGCAGTGTGCACAGGAATTTGTTCATAGTTTGTTTTTTTTTTTTTAACTAAAGTCTGGCCCTCTAATGGTCCAAAAACAATGAACTGGCCCCCTGTTTAAAAAGTTTGAGGACCCCTGCGTCTAGACAATAAAACTAGTCATATAATCTTATGTAGTACTTTGCTGAGTATCAAAAGGAATCCCTAAACCATGGAGATGAGTTATCAGAAAAATGCATGTAGAAAACTTAGTTATAATAATTTCTAATATTTACCAAGCATTCACTAAGTGTCAATCACAGTGCTAAATGCTTTACAAGGAAAATTCATTATATCTTAACAATGATATGAAGCAACTAGTCTTATCCTCTTTTTTTTTTTTTTTTTTTTTTTGGAGACAGAGTCTCAAGCTGTCACCCTGGGTAGAGTGCGTGGAGTCACACCTCACAGAGACCTCAAACTTTTGGGTTCAAGCGATTCTCTTGCCTCACCCTCCCTCAGTGTACATGGCCGACACCCTACCAACTAAGCCACGGGTGCAACATTATTATCCTCATTATCCAGGTCATTTCAAAAGTTTTGTCCGTTTTTCTGAGTCTACTTTAAACTGTAATATCTCAGTGAATATTTATTCAATTTACTTGAATAAATAAGCGCCATTTGAATCAGTGCACTTTTGCCAGCGTAACACAAGTCGATTAATTCCGTCGGCATAAAAATTGGGTGCTTGGGATTCGATTAAGTCAATGAAGGCTGTTTTTGCTAGATCCTGATTGGCAAAGGTTCTACTAGTGAGAAAGTTATCAAAGTGCTTGAAAACATGGTTGGCGAGAGGTCTGGGGAGTATGGTGGGTGGGGCAGAACTTTGACCCTCAATTCCTTTAATTTTTGGACAGTGATTTGTGAGACGTGCAGCCAGGCGTTGTCGTGGAGCAGGATCGGACCTCTTCTGTTGACCAGTGCTGGCTGCTGCTGATGCGATTTTCGGTACATTTCGTCGATTTCCTCACAATAGGACTCTGCTGTGATGGTCTGGCCTGGTTGCAGAAAGTTATAGTGAATCACACCAGCCGCTGACCACCATACAGTAACCATGATCTTTTTTTGGTGGGGTTTCGCCTTTGGGAAGTGCCTGGGTGGCTCAT
>CAUYPK010072003.1:0-44011 GCA_963574355.1 Loris lydekkerianus | reverse complement strand
CCTGCTGCTGGCTCACTGGAGCTTCCCATGATCCCCTGCTGCTGGCTTACTTGGCACTTCCCATGATCTCCTACTTCTGGCTTGCTGGCTTACTTGGCCCTTACCATGATCCCCTGCTGCTGGCTCACTGGAGCTTCCCATGATCCCCTGCTGCTGGCTTACTTGGCACTTCCCATGATCTCCTACTTCTGGCTTGCTGGCTTACTTGGCACTTCCCATGATCCCCTGCTGCTGGCTCACTGGAGCTTCCCATGATCCCCTGCTGCTGCCTTGCAGCAGAGGCAATGACTTTTTTGGGTTTTTTTTTATTCGGTGTGGGTAAAAAAAAAAAAAAAAAGAAAAAAAAAAAAATGAGTGTTGGGGGTGGGAGGGGCAGGGCAGGTAAACATTTGGAGAAGAAAGCCAGCTAAGGTGAGGGGAGGGAACCAACCAGGGGAAATGAGCTGAGAAGTGGTGTAGAACTAACGTTTCATTTTCTGCAACGAGACGCAAAGACCCAATTTAATTAAATTACTAATGTCAAATTTTTAATGAACCTGCTTCTGCTTTGGGCTTTCTTTCTTCGAAATTAATGACTGGAACGTCACTATAAATAAAAGTCGATTCTTCTTAAAAAGTCACTCTCAAACATTCACTGCTCTTTACTTAATGAGCTGTTCATAATCAGACCACTCTGACCTGGTGCTTCCACTGGGACGCTGGTATAATAAATGGGGGCTCATTTCCAGCCCTACTTTGCTTTTCATCCCAGGTTTGTTCCTGTGAATGGAGGCCACACAGTGAATGGAGAGAGGACAGGCTTTGGGCTCAGAGAGATCTGGGTTCAAATCCCAGCCTGACCAATACCTCTACCTGAATGATCTTGAGCTAGAAACTTTACCTCTCTGGGTTTCAATTCTTCATCTGAAAATGGGGAAACTTTTTCTTCTTATAAAGCTATACTAGTTTTCTAGGACCAACATAAACAGGGAAACTTTTTCTAGGACCAACCAAAATGGGGAAACTTTTCCTTCTTATAAAGCTATATTAATTTTCTAGGACCAACATAACAACATACCCCAAACTGCATGAATGAAAACAACAGAAACTTATTTTTCATAGTTATAGAGGTTAGAAGTTCAAAACTGATGTGTCCACAGAGCCATGAGTCCTCTGAAACCTACAGGGAGTCCTTCCTTTTCTCTTCCTAGATTTTAACTTGTAAATGTAAAGGTTATCACCTCAATCCTGCATCTCCACATAGTGTTCTCTACCATGTCTCTGTGTCCAAATTTCCCCTTTTTATAAGGATACCAATCATATTGGGTAGGGCCTTTTTCATTATCTCATCCTAACTTGATCATCTGCAAAGATGAGGTCACATTCCCAGGTATTAGGAGTTATGTCTTCACATAGTATTTTAGGGAACAAAGTCCAACCCATCACAGGGTTGTTGTGCAGATTAAGATTTACATTTATACCTTCCTTTGAGATGTTTCCGGTCCTGGACTAAAAGTTTATTTTACTTAATCCTCAAAACAATCCTGTGAGTTACATGCTATCCCCATCTTACAGGCAAAAGAACTGAGGCCCAGAGAACTTAATTAATTTGCTTGCCCAAGGCCACACAGCTAGAAAATGTGAATCTAGGTCTTTCTGGCTCCACTATTCAGCACCATTAATTGGAATGTGGTACTGCTTCTGACAGAGGCAAAACACCTATGCACATAGTGGGTACTTTGTTAAAGAGTGTTAAGAGTTCCCTTCCTCCCATCACCATTCTAGGCATTGCCACACAATGAAGGGAGAGTATCTGACTGTCCAGATTTAAAAGTCTAATTTTTCCTCCAAGTCTGATTTGCCAGTCCTGTACTTTTTAATAATGTCAAGGGCAACATTAAAAGTGTGGTCTTTTGTTATGTGTCTAATGTGCAACTTGCTGGACAGACATAGGAGATTGAAGATAAGTCACAAAGTGAAGCCTTTCTAAAGCACAATGTTCTTTGATTTTTTTACTTAGCTTGTGTGTTTTTCAGCACAGATACTGTAACTGGTCTGGCTTTTCCATCTATAAAGCTTCCCTTTGATTGCTTACAAAATGAAGAGTGAGATATTTACATCCAACGCAGCCCAGAACAATATTATTAGAGCTGCGCCTGACATGGAACAATTCCATTGTAGATTAGCCGTGGGGAATTGTGTCCCTTCTACAAAGCCCAGCTCTTGCCAATCAACATAATATTCTCAGTGATTGTATGACAGTGACTCTCCACTGTGCTTGAAGTGCAGCAAAACCGACATCATGCCTTCTTTTATTTTTAATTTGAGACTTTGGTTCCCATATTATAATGAAGTGTCATTTATACTATCTGGACAAGAACCCTCCATATGTTTTGATTTCTTATCTTGCATCAAGTAACTTGTTTCATGTCCACGACCATACGGTTGATACAAAGCGGCAGGATAGCTGGGAGGAAGGACTCTGGGAGAAAGATTTAGCCTTCCCACACCCCTCACCATGGAAAGAAGAGAAAGTGCTCTGTGTGTGTGTGTGTGTGTGTGTGTGTGTGTGTGTGTGTGTGTGTGAGATCTGGCAGTGGGAAGTTATCAAAGGAGAGAGTAATAAAAACCACAGTCTTTTGAGTACTGGCTCTGTGCTAGGCACAACTGCACCACAAAGTATCTTCCCTAGTTTTTACAACTCCCTATTTTTAGCTGTTTGGTCTTTTAAACATAATGTACTGCACATTTACTCTGTGCCATCCTCAATGTTAAGTGCTTTGAGCATATTTCCATCCCCAAAGTGTTGTCTATATGTGCTTTCTCCATTTCCTCTCCACCCATCTGATATATATTTATATTATTTATTTGATAGATGTCATTATATGATATATTTTATATGGTATATCATCTGTTATATAAAATTCACGTATAATTGCCTATTACATATGATATATATTTTATGTTTGGTACAATCATTTGTTTGTTTCTCCTTGTTACACTGCAAGCTCCATGAGGACAGGCTTTTGGGTTTTTTTTAAGTCTGTTTTGTTCACTGCTGTTTTTCAGTGTCCAGAATAGTACCTGGTATATAATAATACCTTGATAAGCTTGTTGAATGACTTAATGATCTTATTTAATCTTCTCAACAATCCATTGAGAGAGGTGCTCTTATTACCCCTTGTTGAGGTGAGAATGGTTGCCCGAGGAGTGGGGCATTTACTCAAGGCCACTCGGCTCACTACAGGGGCAGAACCAGGTGCTCACACCAGCACCTAACCACTAAGCCCATGTCCTTTCAGCCTGCACTAGGCCGCATTGACCACTCCACATGAAGTTCATGGTGACTGGTGTACTGCAATCATTCTCACAAGGGACTCATGCTCATTCTCCTTCAGGGGATGGTTTGGGCCACAGCCACGCAAATCAACCTCTTGGTGGGTCCTTTACATTTCCTGCTGCTTGTCAATCACACAAAGCAGGTAATGGCAGGGCCTGAGAAGGAGCACACCGCCCATGACAAGTCTGTGGGCCCTGTCCCCACCACACCCGTGCTCCCCCTAATCACTGTCAGGCATAAGCTCTCCACTGGTCTGTTCTCTTGACTCCTATTTGTAATTTTGTACCTTCAGCTTCAGAGTCATGTAGAAAGTTTTATAACGATACTGATGCCTGAACCCTGTCCCCAAACCTACTGACTCAGAATATCAGAGGAAGAGCCTGGGCTCCTCCAGGAGATTGCAAAGCTGAGACTGGAACAACTCACGGAAACCTCCCCAAGGAAGTTATTCCATGGGCCCAGCTGGGTTTATGTGTCTGAGCTTTAACTATTCAATCTCCAGAGCCCTTCCTATTGTAGGGCTTTTACTTCTGAGAGCAGAGGCCTGGCCTCTCTCTTGGAATTCACACTGGGCCTGTACTTCTGTTAATCACCCTGGGCCTATCCTTCCTTCTCCTCTGAAAAACCTTTTCATCTCTCCCCTGGGCTGCTAAACCCAACTCTGGTCCCCTCACTGCTGGCCCCCTCCAAGCCATTGTCCCCACTTATGTTGTAGTGAGCATTCTAAAACAGCAAACTCATCATGGCCCTGCCCATGGACCCCCCACCAGGTGCCCACATGCCAAAAGTGGGTTCCCTACCACCAATGGCAAAAATAGACCCTCTGTCCCTTTGAGCAATTCATGCAAGAGTTTGAAAGACTAATCTAAGATAAAGAAAAGGAAATGGAAATAAAAAGAAAGCCTTGGGAACCTCTCCATTGCAGTCAGGCTAAATGTAAGCTTAGGCTCAGGCAGCCTCATCCTTCCGTAAGGTGATCCATCGTGTCCCCTGCACCACTGCTGTTCTACACCACAAGTTCCCCAAGCACACATTACTTTTCTCTCCAGTTCTTCATCTGGAAAACTCCACTTAAACTCCACACTTAAGCATCACCTCCTCTCTGAAGCCCTCCTTGATACTAATACCCCTGGTGTTGTGTAGAAACCATAAGATCCCACAAGAACACATCCTGATAGAATGTAAGTAATGTCATGGCTAGAGGTGACTTGGGAGGGACTGGAAGGGACAGGCAGTTGACACTCTTCTTAGTGTTCCTGCATCTATTGCTTCATCTATGACTTTTACAGGGTGAGAAACTGAGGAACACCCGAGATAACTCTGACCCAGGGCCACACTGCCAGTTAGGGTCCAAGCCACTTGACCTCAGGGCCTATGTCCTTTACCGGGTTGTAACCTAGATCTCTCAGGATTCAAGGTTTGTGTTTAGGCCAGGTGCAATGGCTCACGCCTATAATCCCAGCACTTTGGGAGGTTGCGGTGGGAGAAGCATTGGAGGGCAGGAGTTTGAGGCCAGCCTGGGCAATATAGCAGGACTCCATTTCTATAAAAATTAAGAAAATTAAGCCAAGTACATTGGCTCAATGCTGTAATCCCAGCACTCTGGGAGGCCAAGGCAAGTGGATTGCCTGAGCTTAGGAGTTCGAGACTAGCCTGAGCAAAAGTGAGACCCCATCTTTACAAAAGACAGATAAAACTAGCTGGGCATTGTGGTGCTCACCTGAAGTCCCAGCTATTCAGAAGGATGAGACAAGAGGATTGCTTGAGCCCAAGAGTTTGAGGTTGCTGTGAGCTATGACACTAGGGCACTGTAGCCTGGAGTGACAGAGTGAGACTCTGTTTCAAAATAGATAAGTAAATACATAATAATAATAAAAAATAAATTAGCTGGGTTGGTGGAACACACCGCTAGCCTTAGCTGCTCAGAAGGATGGCTTGAGCCCAAGACTTTGAGGTGACAGTGAACTATAATGGTGCCATTGCACTCCAACCTGGGAAACACAGCAAGATCCTATCTCTAAGGGGGAAAAAAAAAGGCCTGTGTTTGTTTCACTGTTTCCCCATCTTGGAGCCAGTACTCTGGGCACCCTCAGAGACCCTCTTCCTGCCAGGCCCAGAGCATGCTTGACCCACAAGCAGTCAGATTTCTCCTTGGCCCCTCTTCCCCAACCCAGACTAGCTGGGGCTACAAAGATATCCGTCATCTGACCAGTGGGGCCACAGACTGTCAGAGCAGAGTTTTCCTTGACACTTCCTAAGCACAGAGCCACGTGGCTTCCTCTATCTAACCTGTGATTCTTTGGAAGCAACATCACAAGGAAACATCGCAGGCCTCAGAGTAGAGCTGCCAAAGAAAACACAGGATGCCCAGTTAAATTAGCCTTTCAGAGAAACGCAAACACTATCTTTAGTATAAGTATGTCCCTTGGACTATTTGGAACATACTTATAATAAAAAATTATTTGTAATTTAAAATTCAAATTTACCCTGTCTTCTTTGTATTTTAGTTCGCCAGTTTTGGCAACCCTGACCCAGAGGGAAGAGGCGTCTCCTCTGGATCAAAGACTTTAACCTCTTGAAAAGCTGGTGTGGATGCAGAGAGAAAGGAGCACTGATACCCCCTTGGTGGGACTGCAAACGCGTACAACCTCTATGGGAAGTTGGGTCAAGATACCTCAAAGAACTAAAAGTAGACCTACCCTGTCATCTAGCAATCCCACTATTGGGTATTTACCCAAAGGAAAAATAAATGAGCTTATCAAAAAGATACATGCACTTGAACATTTCTTGTGGCACAATTTACAACTGCAAAGACGTGGAATCAACCCAAGTGCCCATCAATACACAGATGGATCAATAAACTGCGGCATATGTACACCATGGAATACTATTCAGCCATTACAAAAAGATGAACTAATACCTTTTCTAACAACCTGGATGTAACTGGAGACCGTTCTTCTAAGTAAAATTTCACAAAAATGAAAAATCAAACATCACAGGTATTCACCACTAAATTGGAACGGGTCGATCAATGCCATGAGCACGTATGGTAGCAAAAATCAACAGAAAAGAAAGCAAGAAAATCGGAGGGAGTGGGGAGTGGGGAGGGACATTCGCTGCTAATGTCCAAGATCTATGTGAGAGCACACTTAGAACTTTGACTAAACTGTACAAAAGCAATTCTTGTCACCCAAACATTTGTACCACCATAGTAGTCTGAAATTAAAAAAAAAAAAAAGCTGGGGCCTTTTTTTTTTTTTTTTTGGAGACAGTGTCTCACTATATCCCCCTGGGTAGAGTGCTGTAGCGTCACAGCTCACAGCAACCTCAAACTCTTGGGCTTAAGTGATTCTCTCGCCTCAGCCTCCCGAGTAGCTGGGACTACAGGAGTCCACCACAATCCCCGGCTATTTTCTTGTTGCAATTGTCATTGTTGTTTAACTGGCCTGGGCTGGGCTCGAACCTGCCAGTCTCGGTCATGTGGTTAGAGCTGTAACTATAGTGCTTTGGGCCATTTTTTTTGGAGAAATGGAGAAGAGAAAAGGGGGAAGAGCTAGCCCCTGTCAAGGAATTTAACACTGAGCCGGAAGAGCAAATGTGCAGGGGGGTTGGAGGGTGAGAGGGCAGTTTTGGAGCCCCTAAAGGGAAGGCCTGAGGAGTCTGGGGCACAGCGAGACTCCAGGGGTGGGCCCAGTTGCCTTCTTATTCCTGCGATCGCTCTACCGGGAAGCTCAGTTTTTCCAAACCCAAACCAGGTACCACGCTCCCTTTCCAGGACACTGAGTGTGTCTTACTCACCCACCCTCTGGGAGGAAGAGCTTTAGGCAGGGACGGGTCCTTCAGCTTCTGTCCACTTCTCCAGCCCCTGTCCCTCCGCCCCCCACCCAGCCTGCCCTGCCCCCGACACAGCAATTTCCAAACCTGTCTAGACAGAAAAACACATGGAGAGTCAGCGGAAACAAACTACTGTTAATGTTAAGTAGAGGAGCTAAATGTGCAACGTGGGGCTAAATTTGATTAATTGCAGAAGGGAGCTTAGAAATGTTATCTAACGTGCGTTCCATACGAGACTGGCTGAGAAATAGATGCCACGAGAAAATCACTCAGTGGGCCGGGTCATTTTGGAAAATACTGCAGAAATTCCCTCCTCTTAAAGAAATGAAAGCTCGAGAGTTTCTGAAGGAGAGAAACCTTTCTTAACCTTCCTTAATCCAGAATTTCCAAAAACTTGACTACAGAATCACTCCCTTGACTTTTTAATTTTTCTTTCAGTAACACCTATTAACCTCTGAACTGTTCTGTGAAATGAAACTGGAAGGCACTCCTTTCTCTTTTTAATGTGATCTCCCCTTGACACATGCAAACCTGTGGTTTTCTGGGAGCAGGGATGGTCTGCGGCTTTCCAGGACCCATGAGTCAGTAACTTCTGGTGGTGAGATCCAGTCTTACTGAAGAGGTAAATTTATCACTTCCAATTAAATGCAGCATGTAACGGAAGGGCAACGAGGTATGCTTTTTTTCTTTTCATCTGACAACTTTTGTAACAAGGTATGTTTTCTGTTTGGCTGAGGCACTGTGACCCCCAGGCCTGGTGGGCCCAGACTTTAAGAGGTTTATGTCCAGGGCCAGCCATGTTTGGCCCTTACCCTTGCCCAGGTGCAGACATGATGTCATCACCCGCTGTGGCCTCAGCCCTGAACCAATCCCAGCAAAGGAGCTCAGAGAGGAGGAGGCTAAACCTCTTGCCAGAGGGCCCTGCGGGAAGGCTAGAACTTGTAGCTACTGGTGAGTCTGCCCACATGGGAGGTCACACTATCCCTTGCCAGATCCATCCCCTCAGGATGCACAGTTGGCTTTGTCCTTAACTTTCCCCAGATGGGAGCCCCACTCTGGACCAAGCTCTTCATCCCCTCCCCAGGCTAGGGTTCAGTCCCTGTATCCTGCTGGCTGGCAGGGAAGCACTGCCTGGAGTCCCAGCACCACCTGAGAGGCCCACAGGGATGCCCAAGTCCATATCCAACCCCTGGGACAGCACAGCCCCGTAGCTCCTGTTTCCTCCACATGGCTCCCCATAGAGAGCCCAGAAACCTCAGCATATCCCATAGCAATCTCTCTTCTCAAGGCAAGAGGCAGTTGAATTTGCACCCACCAGAAGCACAACACTCTAGGCTCCAGACCCCTGGGCCTCTTTCCCTTCAAGAATCAGATAGAGGGGCCCAATGAGGGCTTCTGACCACCATCGCCCACCTGCTTCTTGCTCTTTCTGCAAAGGATGGTGGGCATAGTGACCACAGGGAAAGACAGGGAGTAAAAGTTGGGTGCATCTGAGTCCCCACGGTGTGTCCTGTGAGTCCTCGCCCTCCTCACTTTCTTCTTTAGCATTAGCGCCCTTGCTTACCGACCACTGTGGACTAACATCACACTCGATCCTGTTCTCCTAGTAGCCCTGAGGTAGGTACTGCGCTCATTTACAGGTCAGGAAACTGGAGGCTCAGAGAGGCTGAGCGACTTGTTCTCATTCATACAACTAGGAACGGGGGGGCTGGGACATGACCCTAGTAGGCCTGACTCCTGCACCTTCCTTTTTTATTCATTACAGTGAAGAGGCAGAGGAAGGCTGGTAGGTCACAGGGCTGTCCTGGTGGCTGGGAAGTCACTCTGAGGCACCATTTCCCACAGGTTCCCTCTATTGGGACAGTGATGATGGTGCTTGGTGAACATTTTGCAGGTTGAGAATCAGGAGCAGCAGGGAAGGGAAGACCCTGCCTTTGCTTTTCTGCTCATTGTCACTCATCTCTGGAGTCTAACTACTTTTCCAAAGGCTTCATGGAAGACTCTGTGAAGAGGAGACTGTTCTGGTCCTCTGAGGTCAAAGAGGCAGGACGTGGAACAGGCTTTCCCTTCTGGTTCTGCCTCGGAGACGCAGCTTTCCTGGGAGACCCAACAGTGTCTTACACGTGAACACAAGTAGGCTCATATCCTTGAGCCCAACAGGCTTAAATCCATCCACACACTGTTTTTACACACTCACATACATACATTTGCATACACATAAACATCCATGTTTTAAAACAGACAAATCCAGCCCGCATCTGCACACAGCTCTTGCATTTACACACACAACAGACCCAGCACGCTTACTCTCCCACACATTCAAATTCATGTCTCGGAATTACTGATCCACTTCTGTATGACTTCTATGGGTTAGTAACCTTTCTCATAGATGTCCCCTTAGATAACTAGACTAGCCCACAGAAGCCAGGCCCAGCTCCCCACACACACAGGGCCTGCCCATCACCAGTGTTTAAGCTCTGGGCCTTCCAGACCCGACACGGACTGCAGGGGTGAGGCAGGGGAGCAGATTCGACCACAGAGACACTGCAGGCGGCCACTGCTCAGCTAGGAAGTGGGCAGTGAGCAGTGTCAGGGTGGGGAGGCACAGGACATCAGAGTTTGGAAAATGGCTCTGGCATCCCACAGATCTGGGTTTACATTCCATCTGTGGCTCTGCTGGCTGTGGGTTAGCAGCCATGTGACAGATACGGGTTAGGATAGTGGACTTTGGAGACAGACCCTGCAGGTGGACTTGGCCCATGTTCAAAGACCAACTCTCTTACTTAAATAGCAAGTTATTCCCCCTCCCTGCATCCGGCTTCCTCACCAATAAAATGGAGGTAGAAACTGCACCCGACTTAGAGGGCTGTTGAGAGGATTAAGTGAGATAGAACAGGTGACGTGCTTATCTCAGTGCCTGGCGCACAGTAAGAGCTCAGTTAATTTGGAATATGATTATGCTGAAGTCCCTGGAGTTCCCTGGGAGGAGTGTGCAGAAGCCGGAGCTGAAAAAGAGAGAAACTGGGAGCAGCAGCTGAGGAGGGCAGAGGGGCCCCCGGAGCTGGGACATGGGAAGCCATACCTGGCTCCATCAGGCAAGAGGTGGCATCACTTTGACCCACAACCACTGTTGTCAAGCCAGGCAGGGGCCTGCTGCTTGAGTCTGAAAGGCCGCCCCTTACATCCTGATTAGCGTAATTCACAAATGGTCCTACCCAGCCCCAAACTGACCAGGAAGATGTGAGAGGTGAGCCTGCATATCAGCAGGCCCGGGCCCTGCCCTTCGCTGCCCTTCCCTTCCCTCCTGTCAGCTGCCCTGTGCTGTCCCGCCCACCAGCCAGTGGTGCAGAGTCTCAGAGATGATGGGAAGGGAAAACACGGAGAGGTCTCTGGGAGCAGGAGTTCACTGTGGCCTTGGCAGAGAAGGGACCATTCCAGGTGGGGGAGCAGCACACACCCAGGAGCACCGAAGCCCCCACTGTATGTTTTACAGGCTTTAGGCCCTAGAGCCGTGGATTTCTCACTTCCTGCCTGCAGCCAGAGTCAAGCCCAGATCTGCCTCCTGGCTCCAGACCCCCAGGTCCTGCTACTTTTGGCCTTCTATAGCCATGACCATGTCTAAGACTTATCAGACTGGGCCCCCCATGTGCAGGGCACGTCCTGTGCACAAGGGTACAAACCCAGTGCTCAGAATCCCAGCAGCACTGCTCCCTGGTGCGGGACCTTGAGCAAGTCCTTCAGCTCCCCGAGACAAAGTTTCTTCATCTATTAGGAGGATAATGATATAACTACCTCTTAGGGTAGCAGCGTGGATCAAGTCAGATAACCCAGGCAAAGCACCCAGCACAGCACGATGCTCGGCACAGACCTAGGGCTGATATTACTCCTTCCACCCCTCCCCTTAGCTGGGAAGCAAGGACAGCACTATAATGATCTTCTTTCTACAGCTGACAAAACTAAGGCCATAGACAGTATGGTGTAGACACTGACTTAAGCCTGGTCACCAAAATACCCACAATCACACACAGTCATGGTAAAGTCTGGGGTCAAGGAGGGGGAATTCCAGGCACAGCAGCACCATTCACAACAGCCAAAAGGTGGAAGCAGCCCCATTGTCCATCAGATGAATGGATAAACAAAATACGGTATGTCCATACAACGGAATGCTATCCAGCCTGAAAAAAGGAAGGAAATTCTGGCAGGTGCTCCAATGTGCATGAACTTGGGAAAACTATGTTAAGTGAAATGAAGACGTCACAAGAAGACAAATACTGTATGATTCCACATACGGTATCTGAGTACTTATGGGAGTCAGATTCATAGAGACAGAAAACAGAAATAGAGGTTCCCAGGGGCTAGGGGGCCAGGGCAGTGAGAGTTAGTACAGACTAAAGGGGACAGAGCTCCAGTTTAGGAAGAGGAGAAAGTTCTAGAGATGGATAGCGCGATGATTGCACAGCAGTGTGGATGTACTTAATGCTTAGGAGCTGTACACTTAAAAACGGTTAAGATGGTAAATTTAAGAATAATAGTTTTTTTAAGGAGGAGGGAGAGGCAAAGGTGCTGATTCATCCACCTTGGCCCCGTCTCACTTGCTCCAAGGAGGAAGAAAGGACAGTCCCGAGCAGAAACTCGCTGCTGAGCCGCGCTGCCCAGATCTCCATCACCCCTCTCCTGCCTCATTTCCAATTCCAGAATTATTTATCATCAAGGAGCTGCCGGAGATGAAGTGTGGATTAGGAGCTCAGCTTGATTTTGTTTTATCTTATTTTCCCCCATGAGGTGCCTGAGCGGGGCGGGGTGTGAGTGTGCTGAGCTTTGTTGTGACTTGTCGCCAAGCAAATATGGTGTCAACTTCCACACGGGAGGCTGAGTGTGGAGCATCCTGGGCCCCACGTGGAGGATGCTCATTCCAGGAAATAATTACTCCGTGTCCCTTCAGGTTGGCCCCAAAACTAGAACACCAAGGAGGGAGGTGCTGCTGTACTGCCTTAATTAGTCTCCTCATTTAACCTGGGCCATTCCTGGAAAGGCACGCAGGCTCTGGAGGAAGGCAGACCATGCCTGGAATCTTCACTCCATTTACTCCAGGGAAGCCTCGCTCAAGTCTCTTAATGTCACTTGGCCTCGGTCTTCTCATCTGCAGAATGGGGATAACGGAACTACCTGTCCTGGAGGGATATAGTGAGGATTGACAAAAGGGCATGTGTGAAGGGCTTGGTACCCACGTGTCACAGTGTGGGAGTTGACATTTGTGTCATCCTTATCATCACCATGCCCATCACCATCACTGTCATTTCTAAAGGGCTACTCTGTACCTGTCAACGCTGTTAGATAAAGTGGTTGCCATTGCTCTTCCCTCTATTCAAACATCCCACTTGCAGTGCCAAAGCAATCGCACAAAGGGCGTTGGTGTTCTCTTTCAGTGTCCAGGCCTTTGAGAGGTGAGAGCTGCTCCCTGCCTGCTGCTGATGCCGTGGAAAGCTCGCAGCCAGGACATCTCAGCGCCCCAGAACCAGGGTGGTGTAGCAGTTAGAAACGCCAGATCTGGGTTCAAACCTCGCTTAGCCTCTTACCAGCTATGAAATCTTGGCCCTGTTTTTTTTTTTTTTTTAAATTATGATAAAAAACACATAACATAAAATTTAGCATCTGAACCATTTTTAAATATACAGTGCAGTGGCATTAAGAACTTTGACACTGTTGGGCGACCATCACCACCATCCATCCTCAAAACTATTTTCATCTTGCAAACTGAATAGAATAATGTCCCCTTTCTCTCTCCTCGCAGACCCTGGCAACCACCATTCTGTCTCTAACTACTATAAGTGCTTCCTGTAAGTGGAATCATATAGTCTTCGTCCTTTTGTGACCAGCTTCTTTCACTCTGCATAATGTCCTTGAGGGCCATCTACGCTGCAGCCTTGGTCAGGCCATCCTGGGCCTGCTTTTTAAGTTATGTAGTGCAGGAGCCAATGGGCCTGAGAGCTGCTGTGAGGATGGAATCTCTACCTACCCTGTTGCTCAGACCAAAGACCTGGACTATTCTAGAACTCTCTCTTTTCCCCCAACCTCCCCAGCACTGCTGATGGGACCTGAGTCTGAGCGCTTCTCTCCCGCTCTGGTGCTAACTCCCTGGCCTGAGGCCCAGGCTCCTTCACCCAGTGTCAGCAAAGGCCTATTGCCTAGACTCCTTGATTCCACTGTGGCCCACACAGCGGCCAGAGAGAGCTCCTAAAACACAAGTCAGAGCATGTCTGTCCCCTGTTTAACATCCTCTCTTCAAATTAAACCCACCCTCCTCTCTCCCGGGATCTGTTAGCTAGCCCCTGCTGGTGCCTTCCCTGCCTTCCTCACCAGGCTCCAGCCCCAGCAGCCCTTTTTCTGTTCCTCAGGCTAAACCAAGCCAGCTCCTGCCTCCGGGCCTTTGCATGTGCCATGCTCTCTCCCCAGGCAGCTTTGTATTCATCTGTCTGCTTAACTACCACCTCTCAGACCCTGCACATAGCAAGGTCCCCTCTCCAAGGATGTTCTATTTTAATTCTGTGCATGACACTTACCATAATCAGCTGTTTATTATCTATCTCCCCCACACTAGTAAGTAAGCCCCCCATGGTCAAGGGCTCTTGACTCCAATGAATCAAGTTATCAGTACAGACCCAGAACCTGGCCCAGAACCACTGCTCAATAAATATTTGTTGAGTGAATTGACAAATGAGCAGTTAGACATGTATAGAAAGCGCTTTACACAGGGCTCGACAAAAAGTCACACTAGATGGCAGTCATTACGATCATCATTGTTATAATAATTATTACCCTGCGTCCCCTGCAGTATTGATCTGCAAGGCTAGCCCTAGCTTCGAGATTTAGGACGAGATCAATAAGTGTCCAGGACTTTCTGTTTCACGACGGGAGCTGGGACTAATCCAAGGGTGAGAAAGCAGGTTTGGCACCTCATAGGTCTGTGTGTTCAGACTCGACATCCATGAATTCTACACAGTCCTGTCTTTGCCCATAAGGCAAAGACACCAAGATTGACATGAGAAGGCTCGGGAAGGATGGGCAGGGCTGCGGCCAGGGATATAGGCCAGTGGGAGGACATAGAGCAGGCAGCTGGAAGAGAGCGTTCTCTGGGCCTGGATTGACTGACGCCCAACAGCACCATGACCATTGGCACCTGAACAGTGCTCAGATCTGAGTTCCCTGCAGCAGGGATGCCCACCAGAACCCTCATCCTGCCAGTGAGCATATTCTTTTATCAATGGACCTTCCAGATCTCCTGCGTGGTGCTGCCGCTAGACCCATAACTTGGCCACAGTGTGTGTGTGTGTGTGTGTGTGTGTGTGTCTGCGCTGCTGCTAGGTGCCTGCAGATGCCACCCTGAAAAATAATCAAACAGCTCTTTAAGTGATACTTCATGCAGGGTTTCCATGGCAACATTTTATGAAACAGCAAGGCAAACTTTGGTGGGCTCCCCTCTCCTCCTCTTTCCCCGACTGCCACAGGGATCCTCGTTCCATGAGACTGTGCTTTGCCAAAGCACTGGGTTCTCTTGGCAAGTGTGGGCCGTTGGGCTTATTATTTACCTTCTCTCTGCCTCAGTTTCCTCACTTGGAAAATGAGGGCAACACCAGCGTCTGTCTCAGAGGATGGGTCTGAGAAGGAAATGAGTTGGTATATACAGCGCCTCTTACACTGTTAGCGTGACAAGGAGAATTCTGAAATGCCCCCAAGTATCCTACCCCTTGGTCCACCCACAGAATCCCCCTCCCTTGGGTGTGGGTGGACCCCATGGAGATGATGAGCTGTCACCTCTAGGATGAAGTTGTATGGCAAAGGTGAAGGGATTTTTTGCAGATGTAATTAAGGCCCCTAATAAGCTGACTTTGAGTTAAGGGAAAGGAAATTATCCTGGGTGAGCCCGGCCAAATCAGGTGAGCCCCAAGGATTTAGAGGTCAGAGACTTAAAGTTGTACTGATTCTTCTGCTACCTTGAAGAAGCAAGCCAGCAGGGTTGTACAGCTGCAAGAAATGAATTCTGCCAATAGGCACAGACCCCATGCCTGTGACCCCTCAGCTCGGCCACCCCTGGTTTACAGCTTTGTGAAAGCCTGAGAAGAGAAGTAATTAATAGCTAAGCCCTGCCTAGACTTCTGCCCTATAGAAACTCTGAGATAATAAATAAGTTCGAAGCTGCTAGGTTTGTGGCAATTTGTTATGCAGCATAGAAAGTGGAAACAGTTAGTGTTTAATAGATGTTCACCGTTGTGGGCATCAGGCCTCCCTGTCTACGTAGCCACCGTGGCCCTGCCTGTGCT
Source organism: Loris lydekkerianus (assembly GCA_963574355.1). Lineage (NCBI taxonomy): Eukaryota > Metazoa > Chordata > Mammalia > Primates > Lorisidae > Loris > Loris lydekkerianus. Next base: position 28,540 of record CAUYPK010072003.1, on the reverse strand, counting down.
GCGTTGTAACTACCCACTTATTTCAGCTCCTCTGCTATCTGTGACCTTCCGATGCAGGTGCCCAGCAAAACTGAACCAGCACTAGATTTTCTGGATCAAATAACATATTCTTCCCTCATGGTCACAGTGAAAAGAGGTCTGCAAATTGCGTCCTGTTGCTCTAGATGGAAAAGAAAAATACCTGCTCTGATGTCCATGGATGCTTTTCTTTTGTTTATCCTGAGCCTAGCGGGAAAACGCTGCAGAGAAGGCATGTGGTGAAACGTGTGACACTGTTGGCATAATTGCCAATGTGAGTTAACACAAAAGCCTGAAACCCCATGGAGGCAGGGAGTGTGTGCATTTCATCCTTGCCAACCGTCCAGCACAGTGCTAGGCACAGGGGAGGCTTGCACAGATAGGTACATACTTGTTAAATCAAAAACAAGCCCTTGTCTTCCATTCCATTAAATGTAGAACACGACCTCCCATGACCTCAGAGGGGGCCCAGCATGTTCCCACCCTGAATGCCTGTCCTCACTCAGTTTGTCTGGGAAGTGTCCAAGTTTAATACTGAAAGTCCCATGTCCCAGGAAACTCTTGGGCAAAGAAAAGCAGGACTGTGGGCTACCCTGCTCGCTCCCTTGACTCCTTCCATACGGGCCTGCCTTCGGGCAGCTCCCCAAACCTGACAATCTCACCCTTTGCCGGTGTCTGCAAAGCTGCCCGGTTCACAGCCTTCATCCCTTTCCTCAAGGGTCACGTCCTCTAGCAAGCCCTCCTGGACTGCCCTGTCCCAAATAATGCAACTCACCACTCTCTTTCCCTGACCCTGCTTTTATTTCTGTGTGCAGCTTATGCTAATCTGAAATTAGATTATTTTCTGTTTGTCTTGTCTACAGGCTGTCTCCACACTAGAAGTCCACCTCTGTAAGGACACTGACTTTGTCTTGTTCCTGCTGGATCCTAGCAGCATGGGTATATGTCACACAAAGGCTTGTCTGCTAACTTGACTCTCAGCCCCTTTCCAAATCCTGGTGCCATGTGACAAGCCCTCTGGGTCTCAGGAGTTGTGCTGACCCACAGTGACGGCCCCTCCCCAGTCCAGTCCACTCCCTCCTCCGGGGTGCTCCCAGGGCTGTGCTGTCTGCCCTCAAGTGGCAAAGTCAGCATCCTCCCTCCACAGAATCCCCAGAGGATTAGCCCCCAGAATGGGGCTCAGCCACACATCCACCTCTTCTATATTGGAAACTGTCTTTCATTTGTCAGAGGTTTGAAAAAAATCTCACATCTGCTCTGCCTCTGGCACGCCTCACTCAATTATTCAACACGCAAAATCCATGGGAGCCAGATTCACTCACACAGACATTATCAGACCACTGACTTGGAACCTGGATGCTTTCTGGAAGAAGTTTCTTCCTAATTATTCATGAATTTATAACTCTACGGAGCAACCTGGGCCAGCCATTGGGGACGGGGACACAGATCATTATCAGACACAGACCCTGCCTTCAAGGGGCCCATGGTCTTATGCCGGAGACAGATGTGTAAGCAAATAATTATAGGAAGATGGGGGAGGCCTGTGCTAGGCACTGCGGGACCCCAGGGACTGACTGCATGCATTTCCCATAAAAACAGAGACTCTCATTTGCCAACCTTTCCAAGCTCAGGAGTCAGATACCCCTTCTCCCAGCAAACAGGATTTCTCTGGAGGATGAGAGTTTTACGTTCTGTTCTCGGAGTTTAGCAAAAGTCTACATACATGCGATCTTTAGAAAGCACCCACCCTTGCAGACATATCTGGCTTGAAGGAGACTCTGGAATTAATGAGGCGCTGCAAGGAGACAGTCCAGGAAGCAGGTGGGGTCTGAAGTGGGCCATGGCTCCCATTCTGTCATGATTCCTGTGTTGGCCCAGACAACCCCAGGTCATAGTTCCTGACTCCATCTCCTGCTGTTCCTGGCCAGTGCTAGTCCTCAAACTAAATCCAGTTCATCAGAGGGCTAGAGGCGTCAGCCCCCTCCGCTGCCAAGCCCTCCCTCGCAGGCTGCAGTCCCACTCTCCAAGGGTCCTCAACTCCACGGCTTGAGGAGCCTTGCTGCTTGCTCTCACCCACTGCACTGGACTCCCCTGCAGGTACATCAGGGGTGTTGGAGGCTTTGTACTAGATGTTGCCGGCCACCCTCAAAGTGGCCCAAACCTGGCCACTTTCCCCTGTTCAAACCCAATCTGGTTCCAAACCCCACCCCTTCCCCACAGTCTGCTACAAATGTCCCATTGTGCCATGGAGGACTGAGGAGCTGTGTGTACTGGGAAAGGGATCTCCTGGCCTAGTGCACCCTGTCCCGTCTGGAAAGTAAAGGGTACCACGTGTCTCAGAAAGTGGCAAGGTCCTGGTTTTAAGCACAGTTCTGAAGTCAGACCTGGGTGTCCTTTTTAGCTGTGTGACTTTTAGAAATATACTATACCTCTCCGATCCTCAGGTGGGTTATCTGTGAGATGGGAGCTACTAGGACTTGGGGATATTGAAAGAATGAAATAAGTTAGATTTTATATATATATATATATACACTATCACAAACCCTGGCATCAAGTAAGGACTCAATAAATGGTACAGTGGCTGTTTAGGCTGGAAGGAAATTCGTGCAGTTTGGACTAGAGAGAGGGTGCTCAATACCCTTCATTTGGGTCTCAGACTGCAGGGCCAGCAGCCTCTCTCACAATTGGCATCTCCCTTGCACGCTCCTTTCCTCTTTGCAGGCTTCATCCACTCTCCGTGAGGGTGAGAGGACCCGGCTGGATGCGGCCCCTGGGGAGGAGGAACGGGCTTTGGATGCGGGCAGCCTTGCTATTTGAGGGGCTTGCTCTCTCATCCAGGGGGGTTTGGGATTCGGCGGTGGGCAGGGGTCACATAAAGACTTAATTTGGGAAAAGCATATGCTACTTCTGTACCAGCCGCTTCCACATGAGAACTGTTAGGTCAGCTGGGGCTCTCGTAGGAGATCTGAAGCAGGATTCACTTGACAAATGTCTGATTTACAGGAAACCTCGAGAGAACAAATTTATTACCACTTCTGTACTCAAATGCTCCAACAGCTTCCCTTTCACTCAGAGTACATGCAAAGTCCTTTCAGTGGTCTGAGAGGCCTCACATGAACTGTTCTCTCTCTGCCCTTCCCTCTATGACCCTCCACTACCCCCACCCACCCTGCTCTGCTCTTGCCCCATGGGCTTTTGGACCTTTACTTGGAAGGTAACCCTAAATACAGCAAGATTCACTCCTCAGGGAGTAGCTGCTGAATGAATGAATCCATAAAGGAAGGAATGAAGAGGCAGTGACACCTGCCTGAAGCACAGATCCTGCTGTCTGAAGCCTGCCTTCCTCTCCTTGGCTTTCACACTGCTCTCCTGAGTGCAACCCTGGCCATGCCCCTCCCTTCCTCAAAACCCCTTGTCGAGCCCCTCACCCAAACTGAACACCAACCAACTACTTGTGCACCTGTCTTAAGCAGCAACTACTTGTACACCACTGATCGGTGCTTCTGGGTCTTGATGGCCCATTAGAATCTCTGGGGAACTTAAGGCTCGGCAACTGTAGCTCAGTGGCTAGGGCGCTAGACACATACACCAGAGCTAGTGGGTTCGAACCCACCCCAGGCCTGCCAAACAACAATGACAACTACAAAAAAACAAATAAACCGGGTATTGTGGCAGGTGCCTGTAGTCCCAGCTACTTGGGAGACTGAGGCAAGAGAATTGTTTAAGCCAAAGAGTTTGAGGTTGGGCAGCGCCTGTGACTCAGTGGGTAGGGCACTGGCCCCATATACTGAGGGTGGCGGGTTCAAACTCAACCCTGGCCAAACTGCAACAAAAAATAGCCGGGAGTTCTGGCGGGTGCCTGTAGTCCCAGCTACTTGGGAGGCTGAGGCAGGAGAATCACCTAAGCCCAGGAGTTGGAGGTTGCTGTGAGCTGTGACACTGCGGCATCCTACTGAGAGTGATAAAGTGAGACTCTGTCTCTCAAAAAAAAAAAAAGTTGGAGGTTGCTGTGAGCTGTGATGCCACTGCACCCTACCGAGGGCGATGCAGTGAGACTCTATCACTTATATATATATATATATATATATATATATATATTTTTTTTTTTTTTTTTTTAAATAAAAATTATCACAAACCCTGGCATCCACAGGTGAACTCAGACTCAAGTTCAATAAACGGTACAGTGGCTGTTTAGGCTGGAAGGAATAGAAATCATTCCAGCAAATTCGTGCAGTTTGGACTAGAGAGAGGGTGCTCAATACCTTTAGTTCAGGATTCTACCTCCAAACACCCTGATCTACTTGGTCTGAGGTGAGGTCTCAGCACAGAGATATTTTTTACAGCCTTTGGGGGCTATTATGAACGTATATATAAAGTACACACAGTTGATTTGAACTGCATGAATTTAAGGAGCACACTCTGATAAAGTTTAGCCTATGTCTACTTCTAACCATCACCACAATCAGGATAAAGAGGGTATCAGGCATCCCTGGGCACGTCCATGGGACCCTCCTCATCTCTCTCTCTCTCCAATCCTCTCCATCCCCCTGCCCCCAGGCAACCAGTGATCCACTTCTCAATTAGTTTAAAATCTCTATAATTAAATATGAATGCAATCATACAGCAGAGACTCGTTTTTGTGGGACTTCTCCGACCCAGGACAATTCATTTGACATTCATCCATGTTGCGGCCCATCTATTCTAGTTTATGGCTGAGGGGTATAACCCTGGATGGACCACAATTTGGTTATTCATTCCCCTGTAGGCAGACATGTGCATTATTTCCAGTTTTGGGTTCTCACAAATAAAACTGCTGCAAACCTTTGGGTACAAATCTTCACGCGGACATATGTGTTTATTTGTTTTGGGGTACTTACTGCCACGGAGTGGAACAGCTGGGTCAGATGGTAGGCGGGGTGTGTTTAACTTTTTAAGAAACTGCCCAGCTTTTTTTCAAAGTGCTGGTGCCGTTTTGTCTTCTCACCCATAGTGGAGGAGAGTCTCGGGGAACACAGGGATTATTAAAGGTTCTAAGGTGCAGTGGAGGTTCTTGGAGATGGACGTGGTGCCATGGAGTGATAGAGAGGAGGCTGTGCAGCAAGACCATCTGGTTTAAAGCCCAGTTCATCCACTTCCAGATGTGCGATTCACCCTGTGTCCTGTAACATGGGGGTGACCAAGATCCGCACCTGCCCCACAGGGCTGCTGTGAGGAAAGGAGTGGATAGAATGTGTCTAAACCACCCCTGGGGCGTGGTCAGCCCTCAGCGATATTTGTCGATCTCTTTAGTCCCTGCACTCCTAGTCCCTAGTAAAATGTGATGGCGCATGTCAGGCTCCTGGGAGGTAACTGCTGGATAAAGGAACAAAAAACGAGCAAGTGGAGTTGGGCAGTGGCGGAGGTTCTAGCATCCTTAAGGTTCTCACATTCCAGGCTCCTGATGCCTTTTAAGATAATTCCAGGACTCACCCTGCCCCCACCCCCAATCCCATCAAGGCTTCTGCTTTTCTGTTTTTATTCCTGACAATGAGGATCCCAAGTCTCTTCTCTCCCTCTGGCCTGTCCTGGGATATGGGTGCATGACCCCTTCCCCACGGGAAGCCCTTCCTCCCAGAGCCCAGGAGGGTGAGTGCTGCAGTGCTGAAAGTGCAGGTTTCAGCACCAGGTTTATATCCTGGATCTGTCCCTAACCGGATGGGGGACCTAAGACAAGTAATTGGACCCCTTTGTGCTCACCGTCTTCATCTGTGAAACAACGATGCTCGTAAGTCCTCCTTCATAGGATTGCTGGGGGGGCTGAACACTTACATGTGAAGCAGTGAGCACTGTGAAGCAGTGACAAGTGGCACAGGGAAAGTCCCTGGTACACAGGCAAAGGGCTGCTTGGGTCAGGCACCTGCACTCACTCTGTCCCCCTGGATCACCTCTGTTCAGCAAGCTTTGCCCTTGGTAAACCTCATGGAGCTGGAATCAAAGTCACTCAGGATAGAGCTGAAATTCTTCTTGCTGTTCATCTTCTTCTTAGTGGCCATGTTGCTAAGACCCTCCTGCTTCCTGCTTCCCACACAGGGCCTAATTAGGATGAGGGCTAATAAGGAGCTCTGACTTCTGGCACCATCTCCTCCCTGACTGGTGAGGACTCACCCGAGCCTGTCATTCCTGGCTTTATGCCTGTCTGGCTCTGAAATTATGCAAGGGGACAAATGCAGACCATGCTTAGCACCATAAGCACATCACCTCCAGGTGGTCTGAGGTTCTTGTTGAGGGTTCTTCTTGGGTGCAGGCAACCCTCTCCTTATTTTCAACTTGCACCAGCCTAAGTCAAGGGTAAGGGATGCCCGTGTGCCTCAGAGGATGCTGGGTGCCATCAGAAAGTGCCCATAGCTATGGTCCTTGACATAAGACCTCTAGGCACAACAATCTCCTAAAAACATGTCTACTAGACTACGAAATGCAGTCAGGAACAGCTATGTAATTTACAAGGCCCAGTGCCAAATGAAAACACAGGGCCCCTTATTCACAAAATTGGTGTGAATTTCAAGATGGCAGCTGCAGAACATGATGCTATGTGTGGACCCTTGGTGCCCGGTGAGACCACACACTCCTACGCCCACGAACCTGGCCCTGAATGCAGATAGCTACATAAAGGGCACATCGTTTCAATAAACCTTGCAGCAGCAGAATGAATGAGGGGGAGAGCTAGGACAGTCCCCACCTTGGCGAGGTCCCATCTAATGCAGGACACCACCAGGAGAGAGCGAAGCACAGCACAGACGGCTGAGTCCCGCAGCTGAGGTATGACGTGGTTATCCTACAGGTATGAACTAGCAGAGGGAGCTCACCTGCTTTGGGGAGGCAAGGGGGGTAAGACAGAGACCCAGGAAGAAATGACACAAGATCTGAATCTTATGGGACAGGAACCCTACCCGGCTCTCTGAATCTTCAGGGAGTTCCCTGGTCTGAGAAGTCTAGCCTCAGGCTTCAGGTCCCGACCCCAGATTCCAGCCAGCCCACCCACCAGGAAGCCTTCTTGCTCCATTTCCAAGCCAACTTTAGTCCCACCTGCGTATCCATAGCAGCAGCCATATAAATTATCTATTTATTTCTTACTTATTTATTTTTTGCAGACAGAGTCTCACTTTGTCACCCTGGGTAGAGCGTGGTGGAGTCATAGCTCACAGCAACCTCACACTCGTAGGCAAAAGTGATTCTCTTGCCTCAGCCTCCTGAGTAGCTGGGACTACAGGTGCCCACCACAAAGCCCAGCTATTTTTAGAGACGGGGTGGCAGGGTTGGGGGGGGGTCCTCACTCTTGCTTAGGCTGGTCTCAAACTTGTGAGCTCAAGCAACATACCTGCCTCGGCCTCCCAGAGCGCTAGGAAGCAGCCATAGAAATTTTCAGTTTTTATGGTGGCAAATCCTTGAAGGCCCGGTCTATATAAAGTGAATCATTGGTCCAGGTAATAATTCCCAGCCATGCTGAGTCCTAGCTGTGAATTTCATGCACCAGGAGGCTGGTACATGCTGGTGAGAAAACCAGGCCCACCCCAGGCATCTCTCTGATTCTAAGGGGGTTTGTTTGGGCCTTATGTGGCAACTCCAGTAAAGTGATGAAAATCTTTATTTTATTGTGAAAAATCATTTCCCCAAATAGAGCTAACTGCCCAGGGTGGTAATAGAAGTGAAAAGTAAGTGAGAGAGTCTAAGAAAGTAATGGTTTTTAGCTGGAAAAATAGAAGCTATGGGTGAATAAAGAGTGGATGCTGAATTTGATGGTGGCTCTGATTTGTGACTGTTTGGAAACAAGAAAAAGATGATTTATGAAAGCATTTCAGTAAGTGCTTCAGCCGGGGCAAAAATTGCTCATTGAGTGGGAATGAATACTTCGGTGACAGCTAAAAAGGCAGTAGAGAGTGTTGTGAGTCTATACCCAGGAAACCCATGAGTCTCCGTGGCAATGAGCTTGGGATACAGCTGGGAGCTGTGTAAACACTTTCATAAAGCACCAGGTGGCAGAAGCTGTCGAGTCCTGTGGCCGTAGAAGTGACCTTTAAGCACAAGGAAAGGTTTAAACATTTTGCAAAGTGTTTTCCCTTGCTGCAGAAGTTAATAGGGGCGTGGCATTATTATTCAGCCTGATCCCATTTTGGCTTAGAAGCTTTGCTTAAAACTCTGCGTGGAGGTGTTAGTCATAATGATGTGAGGCAACGTACAGGGGAGTTTATTTTAGTGAAGAATTGATTTTAATATTTTATAAATGGCTTTGATCACATATTTATGGAATCATTAAAGGTCTGATGGGGTGGCCAAAACATTTTTCTCAAGTACATACTTTACTGATTTTTTAATGGGGGAAATATTCTATAAAGGTATTTGAGTATTTGGGGATGTCTTATTCTTAGATGTGCTGTACTTGAAGTTCAAGGATCTACACACACAGGTAGACTCCCACACACTGGTGTGAACAGGTTCACATGTAGACTCTTGCGTACTCACTCAGCACAGCTGCATCCACAGGTGAACTCAGGCTCAAGTGCACACACTCTCCGTCCCCACATCTTCTACTGACTTCTTTCTCTTTCTATAGTGATCCCACTTCCTCCTCTCTTGACTCCCCAGGTCAAATCCCAGCCAAAGGCCCATGAAAGTCACTCAGTGGGTATTCTAGAGGTATCACAAGAGGAAAATGCATGAACTCTTTATAAGCAAGAAGGCAGGGATCCCATGTGGGGAAGCAATGGCCCACAGGGCCTTCCCAGTAAGACCCGGCCAATTGATTTCGGATGTCCCAGTGCTAATGCCTCACTCAGGGCAATGGGTCTCTGATAAAAGCCCCGGTCACACTCCCTGCTTCACTTCTGCTGCACTTTGAAACTTCCAGTCCATGGAGGAGGACCTTCATGAAGCAGTATAATCTGGAGAACTCCATCCTCTAGAATGACAGAAACTCAGAAGGATGCCAGGGCTTCCTTGGACAGTTATCCACAAGGTCAGAAATCACAGATCAGATGTCTTCTTTGCTAAAGCATCCCACTTTATTTATTTAGCTGAAGGGTGACACTGTGGGTAGAGTCCCGTGGTGTCATCAATCACAGCAACCTCATACCTCTTGGGCTCAAGTGATCCCCTTGCCTCAGCCTCCCATGTAGCTGGGACTACAGGGCTCCCACCATAATGCCTGGTTATTTTTTCCATTTTTAGTAGAGACAGGGTCTTGCTTTTGCTCAGGCTAGTCTTGAACTCCTGAGCTCAAGGAATCCATCTGCCTCAGCTTCCCAGAGTGCTAGGATTATGGGCGTGAGCCACTGTGCCCAGCCCACCTCCTTGATTTTTGTCACCCTTCAGCTAACTATTACAAGGAAGGGACGTTTGATAGGACATGTTATTAGTGTGCCTATGTTGATCTGGCCCCTACATGCTCTCCAGCTACTGATTTGGCAGTCTTGCTAAAGTTTCCGTGAGGGGGGTGTAAAAAATAAGAGCAGATGGGATTGCTGCGTGCTCCTTCTATTCTGTGACCAGAATAATATGGACCAGGTGGGGAGCCAGGAGACTCAGATACAAGGTCTAGCTCTGCAACTTGACAGTGAGGTCACTTGATGCCCAGAGCTCCAGCTTTCTCATTTCTAAACCTTTGCCCTGACCGCTGTTGGTATGATGACTCAATAGGTCAGTTGGACACAAAAGGGTTTGGGAGTCTATAAAATCCAGTGCACAGGAGAGGGGTTATTTATTGCCCAGCAGTGGGCCTTGCCCTTCTTTCTGCTCCAACATAATTGAAAATTCCTTTTATGTGTGTTGAGGGGAGCCCCTATCTCCCATCCACACAGGAGAGGACCCTCTGGCTTCTATTTTTCCTTCCTGTGGCCACCCTTACTTGTTCCTTTTCAGGAAAAGAGGGGTAGCACCTGATTATTGAGAACCTCTTATCCAGCAGGTACATTTTACTAGGAGCAGAGTCTCTGCACTAACAGGAAAAGGGGCCACTTCTTGCATTTTGCTCCAACTTAGTCTGCCTCCTAGGAGAAAACACACCATCCTCTCCTGGTGGCCAACCTTTCCCCTGTGTGGGTAAAGCTGGGCAGCCTTGCCCTTGTAGGCCTGGCTGTCTTCTCTCTGGGAGAAAGATGGCAAGCCCTACCCATTCTCTAGTCTAGTCCTTATCAAAGTTCCACACTCTGGCAAGCTTGTCTGGAAATGAATTATCTTTGCATCTCAACTTTCCTTGGCTGAAAACGCAAATGAGAGGTGGGATGAGTCTTAAGCCCACTGTCTTCTTCCTATTCACATCTGATAAATCCTAAGTGACAGACAGATGGCAAGGTGACATCCAACAACTCTACTTTCTGGTGACTGTGCCTTGTGTAATCCCATCCCTGCAAGTGTTGGGCATGCCAAGGGAACATGGCAAAGGGGAAGAGATATCACGTGTGTGATTATGTCACATTATGTAAGACTGTTTGAGATACACTTTTCTTGCAGGCTTGATGAAGGAAAGGGTCATGCTGGAGAAGCCTGGGCCACAAGGCATTGAAGTTGGCATCTGGAACCTGACATCCAGCTGCCAGCAACTCAAAGGAGCTTGGAATTGGACGCCTCTTCCAGATGAGAGTGAGCATAGCCAACACTTGATTGCTGCCTTGAAAGTCCCTGAGCAGAGGACCCAGAGAGGCTATGCCCGGACTCCTGACCCACAGAAACGGAGTTGTTTTAGGCTGCCAAATTGGTGATAATTTTATAATTGTGATTATCTGTAATTGTGATAATTTAGTATGAAACAATAAGGATCTAACACCCTCAAGCTTCTTCCGGGGTGTTGCCGCCCTGAGGCCATCTTCTCTGGCCTCTGCTGACCCTTACCCTTGGCCACATGCCCCCTGGGTCTGTTCTGGGCACTCCTGGTCTCTTTTCTAGCTCCCTGGATTAGGTCCTGTAAGTCACTCCCGACATCATTCTCTTAGGAGCGGTAACTGAAAGGATGGGAGTCAGTGAGATCATAGGAGAAACAGCACGTGGCCAAGGAAGGACGAGGACCAAGCTCCAGGGAATGCTCACACTTAGAGGTGGCTGGTCAGAACTGAAACGTGCTGTAAGGGTAACATACGCACCCAACTCCAAAGGCAGTATGAATGAATGTAACATACCATGTCTTACATGGATTACATGTTTAATGATACTTTGACTATATGAGGTTACATAAAGCATATTACTATTTGATTTACCTGTTTCTTTTTATTCCTTTAACAGGGCTACTAGAAATTTAAAATGAAATCTGTGGTTCACATTTGAGGCTTGCATCATATTTCCCCTAGACAGAGTTATAGACAGAGATTTTAAAATTATCTCTTGAGCATTTATGGGTATAGATATTGTGCTGGGTGATGTATAATACTACCTCCTCTGACCCTACTGGCAATCTTGTGAATTAGGTACTGTTATTTCCATTTTATACAGGAAAGTGGAGGTCTTGGGTGATAAATGACTTTCCCAAGATCATGCTGAAAATTCATGAAAAGACAGAAATTCAAAGCCAAGTCCATTTGTCTGCAAAGCCCATCCTCTTAACCACTGTCCTGTGCTGGCCCCTTAGATAAAGGTGCAGGAGTGAGCGTGTTTGCTTCAGATGGTGATGAAAGGTACATGGATTTCGGCTGCTACCCAGCAGGCACTCCAGCCAAAGGCAGGTCCAGTGGTGGAGGTGCTGCCCACAGCTCAGCCCTCCTCCCACCTGCTCTGTGGGAGGCTGCCACCCCCTCCTTCGGAAATCCCTGTGTCTGTCGGTCTTTGCTCCCAGTATTCCACATCTCACCCATCCTCTTTGCACTGTGAAGTGAGGCCAGCTTTGTGGAATCACAGAGCAACATCCAAGACGGGGCTCAGGCCTGGGTACACAGGAGCTCACCTGGCATGTTCCTGTGCCCTGCCCTCCCTGGCAGGGGAGATCAGATACCCACTCGACCCAGCAGCCCTGCCTGCCAGCTGGGCCTTTCCCAGAGGGAAGGTGGCTTCCTCTGAGGCATAGCCCCGGCCTGCAGGGACTATCTGAGTTCAGGTGTGTGTGGAGACAGGGCAGGGTCCCCAGGGAGGGGCCCGCCCGGGGACCCATATGTCCATATATGTCTGCTCACTCTCTCCTGCCTCCCTGAGACTCAGAGCAGGGAGGTGACTTGCCAGGGAGGTGATTTGCCACATGGTAAGTGGCAAACGCACACCTGTGCAACTGCAAAATGCATGCTCTGTTTAGCAAAACCCACAGTGCCCACTGCCTTCCTCTTCAACCAGCCGTCAGCAGCCCTGCCTAATCCTCTCTGCCTCAGTTTCCTCGTCAGTAAAATCAAGGCGATAACACTTAGGCTGCTGGGAGGATTAATTGGGGCAATGAATGTGAAGAGCTGAGCACAGGGCCCGGCACAACATAAACACTGGGCAAATGAGAGCGACGATCATTATCAGACCATTATCATCATCATTATGGCGGCCCTTGTGGTGTCTGCGGGACCGGTGGGAAGTCGCTGGCAGTTAAGAGGTTCTCCTTCAGACAAGGACACCTTCCCAGAGAGCAGGACTCATGATTAACACGCAGTGGATGAACCCCAGGCTTTATCCTCCTTGGAGGCCCCATCTGCGCTACATTACACCTCTAGAGTTGAATCGCCGGGGCTGGCAGGAGTGTCCCACGTGCATGGGGCAGCCAGCGCAGGTGGCCTCATGGAAATGGGCATTGACGACCAATCTTCCTCCAGCCCTGCAGACGGGGCAGCTGCCTGGCCCAGCCTGGACACTACTCCCGGGCTGAGGGATCTGTAGAGCCTGGGGAAGTACCAAGGCTTCGGTGCAAAGCCAGATACCTTCTGATGTGCTTTCTGTGTTGTGCATGGGCAGAACCACCAGCTCTGGGAGTTACAGCCTTGGGAAACGAGAATGGAGGGCATTTTCCCTGTGGAGCCCAGTGGCCAGCAGCTGATTGCTTTTGTGCCTTTTCAGGAAGCTTTGGCAAGTAAGATTGGTTCAAGTGCCTTCAGCAGGGTTGGGGTGGACCCTATTTGGGGAAGGGGCTGGGGGAGAGTGTTCCCAAGGAACCACCCGGATTCCACCCCTCCTCCCCCTCCCGCCTGGCTCCTCAGAGAGGTCTGATGACAAGATCTATTCCTGTAAGGCTTCCAAAGAGGTGATGGAGAACTTGGGGGGTTAGACGGAGGCAGGGCAACCAAACCCCAGCTTGATGCTCCCAACCCGAGAGACAAGCACTGATAATACTAATATTTCCATCTCCAACACTCCTGCAGGAGGCCCGTCCCCCAGGACCCTGGCTGGGAAGGGGAGGTGCTACTGCGGATCCTGCCAGCCAGGGGCAGGGGCTGGGGGAAGGGACAGTGGGAGGCTGCAGAAAGGGACTTCCTGGGGACTTCTGGACAGCAGATGGGGCGGTGGGACTGACAAGGCTTGAGAAAAAGGATATGTGCCCCAGCCCTGGCAGGCAGGGCTAAGCCAGGCCCATTAGTCCTTTCCCAGGACAGAGGCTCTCCATGACTGGTGCTGCCAGAGTCCACGTCAACACACTCATATGACAATTATTTGACGTATAGTTTTGTTTAGGGATGGAAGGTGGTTAAAGGGGCTCCTGGGAGGTGGGAGAGAATTATAGCCTTCTGGACAAGAAATTTGGAAAGGGCCCTGAAGCAGAACTAGAAAGGGGTGGGTGTGACCTAGTTAACCAAGTGTGTGCTGTTTCTGTGAAATGTAACTTCTAGCCTGTGACCCATGACTTCTAGCCCATGAATGATTCCCTATAAAACAAAGATAAGGATCCCAGCACAGAACAGGGCATACAGACCCTGGCTGCCAGGAACTGATAGATGCCGCATCACTAGTAAAATAACAGGTAATTATTATTGATACAAAACAAAAAAATTATTGCGACAGAGTAATATTGGTGTATTGCCTTTGTATGTCCTCCAGCTCCCAAGGGGGACTCTTTCCACTCTTTGGAAAAGTCTATGCTTATCTCTGCTTTCCTTTACTCTATTTCTTTACTTATATAAAACTTTGCTTCTATTCTGCTATACTGAATCCCCCTCTGCCTCCTTATCCACTCAGTTCCTTGCTCCCTTTGACTCAGCCAAATTTGCTAGTTCTATGGATGAACCAAACCAGGTCCACGGAACAGCTCAGAGGTGAACCCTCACCTTTAACAAGTTTTATGTTTTGCCACACTGTAGTGGGCTCACTCACACCCCCCACATCCCCACCCAAAGATCCATACCCTAGTTTCCAGATGCCGTGACCATGTTTCCTTATGCAGTAAAAGAGACTCTGTGGATATAACTAGATTAAGGATCTTGAGATGGAGGGAAGCTGTTCTGGGTTGTCTGGATGTGCCCAATGTAATCTTGAAGGTCCTTATCAGAGGGAAGCAAAGGGATCAGAGGCAGTAATAGGAAATGTGACTTTGGAAGCAGGAGGTCACAGAGATGGGAGGAAGGGGCCACAAACCAAGGTCAGCAGGAGCCAGCATTGCCAACATCTTGACTTTAACCCAGTAAAACTCATTTTGGACTTCTAGCCTCCAACATTGTAAGAAAATAAATAAATAAATTTCTGTTGTCTTAAGCCACTACCTTTGGAGAGATTGTGTATAGTAGGAAATGAACATGCATACCATGACCTGCATGAGGGCTGCTGACACGTCTACTGATGCTTCTGCAAGGCCCAGCATAGGGCAGGTCCCACCGCTAAAAGACTACAGGCTTCTCCCTCGCAGACTGAGAGAAGAGGAAAGCTCAGAGAGGTTAAGCTATCTATCCAAGGTTGCACAGCTGTAAGTCAATCTCAGCCTCCAACCCAGGCCCTGTCTGCCTCTAACCCCCTTCTCAAGCAGATGCCAGGCCCAGCACAGCCAGAATCCAGCCCTGCTAGGACCCTACCCTGCCCATACTATCTGCCTTAGGATGCTCTGGGCCTGTTGCTCAGCACCCTGGCATAGCCCCAAGATGTCTCTACAGCAGGAAGAACACTCCGTGCCAGGAAGCAGACTCAGGGAAAAGCAGTGCAGCCAGCCAAGGGGAAGAGCCTGCCCACTGGGGAAGCCAAAAGGGCCTCCTGTCGAGGAGGTAAGGTCTGAAATAATGTAGGGGAAGGGACAGGTCAGCAAGAAGGCCAAAGCTGAGCCTCACTACTCTCTCCATTCCCTCAATGAACTGCCCCAGGCTCTGGCAGGCCAGGGATGGGGTGGGGGTGTCCCAGGTCAGTGGAGGAGGTGGCCTGTGCTTTTGTCCTTGACTTCTCCTCCTTACCTGCCTGTCCCATGTCGGGGACAGTGCTTGGGGCTGAGGAGGCTTAGAGGAATGACCGTGTGCCCTGCCCTGTAGGACTTAGAATCTGGACTCCTATATGGAAAGGGCCTGAGTCCCCACTATAACAAGGCTTCTTGTAGTGTGGGGAGGGAGAAGTGACCAGCACGGAGCTCAGGGAAAAGGCTAGGGCTCTTACAGGAAAAAGGTATCAAGCTGAGAGGAGAACCAAGGGATGAATCCGAGTAATGGGCTGATGCAGGGTTAGCAAACTGCCCACTGCTCAGGCATGTGGCAGTGCAAACCACTCCCTCCTTCTGCCTCTGCCCCCTGCAAGGCATCCGCGGAGCTGACAGCCCTGAGCAATGGCTTGGCTGCTGTAAACACACATCATTCATTTGCCTACCTTAAGGGCAGCTTGTAAGTCTTTCTTTGTGTGTGTTTTCATCAAGAAGTAATCTTTACAACCACAAAAAATGTTCAATAACATTTCTCTCCCTTGGCAAACATCCCCCATATATCAAAGGCCCCAATACACAATGCGGTGGCTTATAGGGACAGGTGTTGGCAATGGCTTTATAGCAGCCTGCAAGAACTGTCTGGTGGTCACATGGGCTCACAAATATCTTGCATGGCTCCTGCAGAAACGGATAATGCAGCATGCAGCGGAGAAACCCCCCTTCCCCTCCACACACACACTGTTTGCTCGGAGCCGAGCGTGGGGCCAGGCACTGACACAGACACAGCAAGTCAGGCTGTTTGTCTCCAAGGAGCAGGTTTACTGAGTGCTGTTCCACCTGCTCTCTAACTTGTTCAATCCTTGCCAAAGCCCCAGAAGGTATTCTGATGATCCCTGCTATTTGGATGAGAAAATTGAGACCTAGGGAAGTTTAAGTCACTTGCTGGATGTCACAGGGCTGGTCCATGGCAGAGCTTTGCTTGCATGTTTCTCCCACTGAACTGTGAACATCCTAAGGTTGGGGGCTGAGTGCTCCTCAGCACAGAGCAGTCCTCAGGAGTATATTTGTAGTGTGAACTTGAGACTGGAAGGGACCATGAAGCCCGTGTCAGGATCTGACTCCTTCCTGCATTGCACAGTGAAGCCATCAAGTCCCAGAGAGTGGATGGAGCTTCTCCAAGGAGGGATCTTCTTAGAACTGGAGCTTCCCAGCCCCTTCCACACAAGCACACTTGGAGGGCTGCACGCTCTTCATCTTTGAGTGTCCCTAACAGGGCAAAGGAAGAGGGCACTCTGTAGATGGAGCAGCCACCGTGAGCCACATACAACGTCAGGTGCTCCATGCTTGATGTGTCCACCCAGGATACGTCTAGGGAGGGGACGAGGCAGACTGACCCAGCTCAGCTGATGGAAGCCAGGTGCTTCCCACTGCACAGAGCTCCACTCAGATAGCCCTGGCAGAGCCAGTTCCTACCGCTCTCATCAGGAGCAGGGTGCCAGCTAGGTGCAGGGAGGAAAGGAAGAAAGGGTCACTGGACCACTTTGTCTCTTCCCAGGGTTCATCTCCATCACCAGAGGGTCTGGTGTCTGCAAGCATCTGGCTCACACCCAGACCCTGTTCTGTAAGGTGTTACAGATCCAGGGACACCCATCACACGGAGGGAGACTGGGACCCACTTGCTGTCTAAACCAAGGGCTCCTGACGGTTTTAGAGTCATGTACCCAGCAGCACATTGTCCACTCGCTCTATTCTGCTTCCCAGGTGCTAGTCTTCATGGTACAGAGGTAAATGAGCCACAGAGGTAAATGAGGGTACCACTGGGGTACCGATGTGTTTGTTTACACCTTCATTACCTGCCTCCCAGATCAGAGCACAAACAGCCATTTGGGAGCGCCGGGTGGTAGAATCACTCGAGGCCAGGAGTTCAAGACCAGCCTGGGCAATATAGCAAGACCCCATCTTTGCTTTGTTTACTGCTGTGTCCTCAGTGCCTACAACAGTGCCAGGTACGTGATAACTGCTCAGTAAATGCACTGTAAATAAATGAACGGACCCCTTTGAGAATTTCAAAATACTCAGTAGTTCCATGGACCATCACCCTCCCAAGTGTGCACACATACATACATACACACACACACACACACTAGGCCGCACAGATGTCTGAGGTCCCTGGGTTAGGGAATGTCATGTGACATCTGGACATACAGATTTCTTTTGAGATAAGATTCCTGGCAGCCTGGACCTACTTTGCTCCTAGCAGGGATGATATCACACAGGTGGTATCTAGAGGAATCACCCCTGGGCCTCCCTTTCCTAGCGGACCAAGCTGTCTGGAAGGCAGCCTGGCTTCTCTGGGTTCCTCCTGCTGCCCCACTGTGGCCCCTGTAGGCGCTTTCTCTGTGCGTGGCTCTGGCCCTGCCTTGGGGATGCCATGTTGAATCCAAGGTCTGCTTCCCTCCTGACAGGGGAGACCCAGAAAGTAGAACACTGCATTCTCCGCTCCCTCCGCGCTGCCTCCAAGCATGGCTAATGAGTGTGCTTGACCTCGCGTGCTTACTCCCGCAGCTCCACAAACGTCACTCAAGATCCCTCCTGATATCCAAAGGTAGAGGGCACAGCATTTTACATTAAAAGTTGCATCCTCACACATTTTGTTTCTCTACTCTTTCGAAAGCAACTTGCTGCTGATTGCAGGCCCTTTGATGCTGGGTCCAGGGACCAGGGGTGCTGTCTCACCTGAGTAGGACATGCTGATTCCACTTTGACGGTTTCCACTTGCCATGGTGGGGCCCAGAATGGAAGCTTAACTGTCTTGGCCCAGGGCAGAGACTGGGGCAGGAGAGGACTGGGGTCAGATAGATCCAAATGGGGTCTGATGGCAAAAGGAGGGGTTAGGAAAACAAAGTCTTAGAACCTACCTGGGGATCCCCACCTAGGAGTGGCCGTAGCCCTGCCATACATCTCTAGAGACAGATCTGGCCTCTGCCTTTGTGCTTCCCTGGCTCCAGCAGGTAGCCCCACCGGAGTCAGATGCACTCTCTGCCTTCCTGGAGCACCATCTGACCCAGGGAGATCACAGAGTCTACGCCAGGCTCAGAGCAGGGCTGTGCATTAGACATCCCTGACCCAGGACAGAAGTGCAGGGGCATCACCACCAGGGCATAATATGGGTGGTCTTAGAAGATCTCCTGGCCCCAAAATCTCTTTCCCAATGCCTCATCAGAATGCCTGAGCTTCCACCGCTATAGACCCATTCTTTTGGCGAGGCCTCCGGCTCTGCCACAATGTCACACTGGGTGGCTTCAAACTGCTCTGACCCTCATTTATAAGATGGGACACTAATACCTTCCTCCTTGGGATGATTTAAAAATTAAATGAAATAATCTACGTAGAGTTCCTAGCACTGTTCTTGGCATATAAAGGGTGCTCAGTTGACACTGACTCCTTCCCCCTTCGCTTAGGTTCTTCAAGTGTCACAGGCTTCAGAGCTTTTCCTGGGAAGAAGTGGCAGATGACAGGATAAGGGGGAGCGTCAGGGAAACGGGAGGAAAGAAATCCGTTCACAGCCCCAGATGAGAGGTAGAGAGTGGGGGAAAGCAGGTAAGGAAGTTAGGAGGTAGAGTAAAAGAGTCTGGAAGTACGTAATGATGGAAGGGTGGGTGGGAGGGAGGAGAGAGACACTTCTACCTGCTCTGGGCCAGGTCCTGTCCAGGGCACTAGGGGCAAATAGCCAGGGAGGCATGAGGCCTGGACTCCGCCTGCCCCTGGGACTGGGCAGGGAGTGGACAGCACTGAGGCCCAGAGAGTGTGTGGGGTGATTAAGGTGATGAGGCAAGACAGCAGGAGACCAACCCAGGAACGCCCAGACACCCACCCATCAGCCAGCAACTGCCCATCCCTCCATCACCACAGTGGTCTCTCTCTCTCTCTCTCTCTCTCTCTCTCTCTCGATAAATCTTACACTGTCACTAGGGTTGGAGCATGTGGCTTGTTCATATTTCACTGCAGCTGCAAACTCCTAGGCTCAAGCACGCCTCCTGCCTCAGCAGGAGTAGCTGGGATATAGGTACCCACCTCTACACCTGACTGGCTAACTTGTTTTACTGTTTGTAGAAATGGGGTCTTGCTACATTGCCCAGGCTGGTCTTGAACTCCTGGCCTTAAGTGATCCTATCACCTGGCTGGGGTTATAGGCATGAGCCACCACAACCAGCCAGGGTAGCCTCTCTTAATTCTCCTCTGCTCAAAGTCCTCTGTGGCATGTTTTTTCCTTTGGGCAACATTCCAAACCCCTTCCAGGGACCCTGGGAACCCCTATGACCAAGCCCCTCACTGCATCCCCTGCCCTCCTGCTGCACGGCCTCCTGTGCTGCACTCCTCCTGGCCCCCACGGCTTTATTCCACCACCTCCTCTGCCTGACATGCACACGCTAACCCTATAGAAGGTGTCCCCAAGAAACAGAATCTGTGATTAGGGGACTGGAAGTCTCAGCTCACAGGTTCCCCCTCCCCAGGCCCTCCTCTCAGGCTGGAGCTGGGGCTCCTCCTCCTGCTGTGGACCCCTGCACCCCACCCATCCTGCTATCCATCTGCAGGAGATCTACTGCCCCCCTTCCCAGGGTGTCTCCCTCACCCTGTACCTCCCGCACTTAGCTCAATGCCTGGCACCCAGTGGGCACTCAAAGGACATTTGTAAGGGCTCTCGGGTAAGCAAAACAGACACTGCCCTTGTCCCCATTGGGCATCCAGGCTAATGAGAAGGTAGACATTAATCAAATAAAAATACTAATTAATGAACAATTATAAGCAATGATAAGGTTGACAAAGAACAGATTCTGGGAGCTGTGTGAATGAGCAGTAAGGGGCTATATCTAGTCTTGGGGGCCTTGAGGGCTTCCCTGTGAATGTGACTTCTGAGCTCTTTGCAGGATAACAGGGGATTAAAGAGGACAGGGCAGTGCAGGAACAGCATCCCAAGTGGCAGGAATAGCCATGTGAAAGCCCTGAGGAGGGTATTCTGGGGACTAACAGGAGGCTGGTGCAGCTGGGGTCAGAGAGCAGAGGGAGCCTGGTGAGAGTGGGGACACAGAGGTGAGTGTGGACCCAGCTTGCGAGACATCATAGGCCACATAGGGCTTTTAGTCTTGATCTTGAGTCCCAACCTCTGTGGGCTTGGCTTGGAGGTGTGCTGGGACCTGCAGCTCTGTCCTGGGGGGGGGGGAAGGGGGGTGTGTGTGCCTGCTATGGCTTGAATGTTTGTCCCTCAAAACTCATGTAGAAACTTAATCCCACATGTGGCAGTATCAAGAAGTGAAACACCTTTAAGGGGTGGTTGGGCCCTGAAAGGTCTGTCCTCTTGAATAGACTAATCCATTAATGAACTAATGGGTTAATGGATTAACAGTTCATCATGGGAGTGGGACTGGTGGCTTCATAAGGAGAGGAAGAGAAATCTGTGCTAGCAAGATCAGCCCTCTTGCCATGTGATGCCCTGTGTCCCCTCAGGACTCCACAGAGTGTCCCCATTACCAGGAAGGCCCTCCCTAGATCTGGCCCCTTGACCTTGGACTTCTCAGCCTCCCTAATTGTAAGAAATAAATTATCTTTTCTTATAAATGATCCAGTTTCAGGTATTCTGTTACAAGCAACAGAAAGGGGAGTAAGACAGTGCTGGAGTTTCAGGGAGGTTGCTAAATTTATAGCAGGCCTGGCTAGCAGCTGGTGGGATGGGGATCAGGTCCAGTCCCCAAGGAAGAGGCTAGGAGAGCTCGGCAGGACAGCAGGACCCAGACAAGCAGGCCCAAGTTTGGAAGAAAGCTTGAACCCCAGCCTGACACCAGAAGATGAATCAAAAAGTCCAGATATAAAAACTGAGATGACATAAAGGGCACTGGGTGGGAAGAGGAACAGCTTGAACTCCCCCATCCCCATCCACGCACACTCATCACACATACACATGCTCACATGCATGCACATGTACATGCTCACACCAGCATTCTCTCAGCACATCAGGCTGGCAGCAGCCCAGCTGGCCCATGATATGGTAACTTTGAGACTGCCTAGCCAGCTGGGGAACCTGGGACAGGACTGCACTGGGCTCAGGAGGTCAGAGGGCTGGAGACTGGGCTGCAGTAAGAGGCTGCAAACCCAGTACCCAGATGGGATCTGGTAAGCTGTGTCTTGCTGACCAGGGCCTGACCACATCATGACCAAGGCAGCTTTCACTTCTCCTTTTTTGAACCTGTTACTATTTCTTGTTTATTTTTGGTTAGGACACCAAAGGATATCAATATTAAACTAGGAAATGTCACAATAGTTTCTAAAACATACTAAAAGAGTCCACAGAAGAGGGTAGGGGGCCAGGCCAGGCAGAAGTCATTCCCAGGGTGGGCAGGAGCAGTGCTGGACCTACAGAGAGCTCAACCTGGGTCCTAAGTACTTTAAGTGCATTGTTGATCCTCCTAACACATCTGTGAGGTGGAGACTTGATTGTTCCCATTTTGTGGATGAGGAACTTGAGGAAGAGATAGGCTAAGTAACCTTCCCCAAGGTCATGGCAGCTACTAGGGAAGAAGACACTGCCATTCTGGAGGTCTCGCTCCAGAGCCTACACTCCTGGAACACCATGGTCAGAATCTCAGTACCAAGATGCTAAGAGAAGTGCCAAATTTGAAGGGACGATATTCTGTTATCCGTCATAGGGGTAGATCGTTCATTTATTCCCAATACATTGAGTTAGCACCCACTGTGCCCCAGGCTCTGTGAATATCTGGGGATTCTGTGCTGAGCAAGACACACCATAGGGAACAGGTCGACCACAATCCCACCCAAGGGTGCAAAAGGTCCCAAAGGGCTGAACACACATCCATGAGAGTCCCGCAAGGGGCATTTGAGCCAGCTCTGCACGATGAGGGTCAGGAAGGGCTCCCCAGATGGAGCAAGGTCTGGGATAGCTCCTAAGTCTGCCCCACCTGAGTATAAAGAGTTCATCCAGAGAAGAGCAGGGAAGAGCACTCCAGGCAGTAGGAACAGCATCTGCAAAGGCCAAGAGTGGAGAGCAGAAGCACCCTCCAGGAACAGTAGAAACTCAGGGTGGCTGGGGATGCCCACACACCATCCGTGCTCCTGCACAGAAACTTCCCTTCCGTCCGTCCTGCCCCTGCTGCCTCGTCATCGTCCTTATCGTTACCAATCATCAGAGCTGGCATTTGCTTCATGCCTATGATCCACCAGGCACCGTACTAAGCTCTTTGCAAGGTTATCTCATTAAATCCTTTCCACAACTCTAAGAGGTGTGTACCACTGCCTCTCTATTTTACAGAAGGGGACACTGAAACACAGAGAGGCGAGTATCTTGCCCAAAGCCACACAGCCAGTAATATCGGAGTAAGAACAGCAGCAGCTGTCCCCTCCGCAGGCCCTCACAGGCGCGTGGTCCTTCCCATAAACTCCACATGGCTGTTGCTCTGTGCACCCAGGCGACGTGCTCCTCTCTGGCCTGCTGCTTCATGCTGCCCCTTCTCAGTTCGTCTCAGGTTCCCCTTGTCCACTCTATGCCCCCTCCCCGGCTGGTGGAATGCCCAGGTTGGCTGTGCCTGGCTGGACCAGGCCTCCTCACAGCTTCTCTTCCTTGGTGCGCCTGGCACAGGCTGGAGCTGGGGGTGGTTGTCAGTGCGGAGAGCCAGGCAGGCCTACTTGTTTTTTCCCTAACAGGTTTCCTATGGCACCTTTGAATTAACGGGTAAAAGAGGCATTTCGGCTACCATCCAAAGCAGCTGTCAAGCCAGGCCAGGGGCGTGCTGAGAAATAGCCCTGCCTCTTCCACCTGCTGTGGGTACCAGTATTTAAGACCACTGCAGGCTCAGGGCTTCCCAAGCCTCATTTCCAGCCTGGCTGGCAGAGGGACTGGGAACGCCAATCCATCTGAGAGAGAGAGCTACTGATGACAAGGGGCCTTGCTGGCTTTGTGCGGGGGCTTTTAGCTGGCAGAGCCTAAATACCCTACAAGAGAGAAAAGGGGAAGAAGATTGGAGCCATTTTGTTGCTGTGTTGGAAAACCCTGAGTGTGTTTCTTGTGTGCGTACTTTTGAGAGGCTCCGTGTCTGGTGGTGAATGTGTCTGAGTACCTCAGATGATGCAGGAGTTAAGAGCAGGGGACTTCAGAGCCCATTTGCCTGTGTCCAAAGCCAGCTTTGTCACTTACTAGCTGTGTGACCTTGGGCTAGTTCATCAACTTCTCTGAGCTTCAGTTTAGAGCAATGCCTGCCACCCAGCCAGTGCTTTTTAAGGCCTGACTATTATAATTTAGGGGTCTCATAATGGACTTACGTGCCTGAATGAGTTGGGTTCTATGCCTGCTTCATGGGTCTGTGAGATTCTTGTATGCAACTCTGTAGATAAAATATGTGGCCTGCCACATGTGAACATGAACAGTGATATACCAAGGTTATGAAACCTTACTGAGTTGTTTGTACAGTGCTGCCAATGTAAGAGCATAGTGGCAAGTTCAGGAACTTAATTGTCAGACCTGGTATGACCGCAGGCTCTAGCTTATCCTGTGACAAGTGGCAGAACTTAATTCTTCTTGAATGATCCATGAAGTGGATCCCAGGTTGATTACAGATGATCTGCTAGCAGGTGCAGAGGAGGGTGCACATAATGTGGTCTTGGAAGGGCTCGAGACACAGAAATAGATCATGTCCAAGGCATTTGGATCAGTCCCTGAGAGCCCAAGGGAGTCCCAGAGACTCAGAGCAACTTAGGTCTGGGGGCCCTAAGAAGGATAAATTCAGGGGAGGGAGATCAAAGGCAGGGGGGGCTCCAGCAACAATCCAGGTGATGGATAATGGATAGCTCTTTTTATTGTTTTTTTCATTCAATAAATACTTTTGAGCATTTAGCAGGTGACAAGAACACATTCAGGGCCTCATCCTCTAGGATATGGATAATCTAGCTTGATTACCCATCACTCCCCTCCCTTGGGACATTTCTCACTTCTCTCTGTGGGAATTCTGGCAGGTCAGGAAGGGGAAGAAAGAATTGGCATCACCTCCTGGGGACTTGTTATAAAGAAAGTGATTTCAAGCATCTTCCAGTATATTTGCAGTGCTGTTCTGTGACCATGGCTGCCTCCTCTTGGGGACAGCCCTGGTTCCCACAGAGTGTCTGCTGTCTTAAGTCTTTTCCTCCCTGCAGTAGAAGGATGTTTGCATGGTCAAGGCTAACATGTGAACTTGTGAAACTGCTGGTCACAGAGGGCAGTCACCTATCCTACCACCCCTGGTATCCAGAACCTCAGGGGACAGGGTTTCTGGAAAGAAAGAGGTTTCATAGGAAAGTTTATATTTCTGTGCATTGCTTTGCCAGATGTTGTTAGCAGAGAGGGAACATTAATGTCTCTGAGGGCAGACAAAGGGCTCACACATAAACAGGGTTGCTATGAGAAATGTAGATTGTGGGAACCTTCTCCTGTTCCTGAGTCTGAATCTCATGGAGTGAGCTGGGGAATCTGCAGTCTAACAAGCTCCCCAGTGATCAGATTTAGACTGAGGGGGCTGACCTGGTAAAGTGTCACTTCTCATTCCCTTGGCATGGAGCGAGGCCTGAGTTGTGCATTTCTAACACTCACCAGGGTGAGGCTCACCTTGCTGGTGGTCCTCGGACCACACTCAGAGGAGCCAGGCCCTCAAGTGTGAAGCTTTGATTTCCAAAGGGAAACAAACCCCTCTCTGAAGAAATCTTCCACAGAACCTTAATGCATTAAATGGATGAATGACATTAATAGAAAAGTATACAAATGTCTGATGCTTGCTTGTTTTAAAACCTGTCAATGTAAACAAGCAGCTTGGATGAAGACAGAAGCGTGATGTTAAAGGTTTCCCTTGCTGTCCGACACCGGACTCAGAATCTCTCATATTCAAGACAAATATGTGTATGTGTGACAACCCAATGGGCAGGGGATGGAAAGGAGGCTTCCCTGGAGGGATGGAGCCCTGAGCTGCCTCCCTCTTGTCGTGGAGACTCAAAGCTCAGGACTCAGCCTTTCTTCCCCATCCACCCGCCCCTTCCTGGGAAGAAGCCACAACTAAATACAGCAGAGAGCCAGACTGTCTAGGGGAGGTGAGAGTGAGACGGCCAGCAGCTGCAAGGAAAAATTGCTAGCATGCACTGGAGGCCACAGTGCCAGGCACGCTAACTAGTGGTTTGGCAGCTGGGGAGGACAGGAGGCACGATGGTGAGCCAGCCCCTGAAGCTGCCCAGGTGCCTCTGGAGGAAGGCAGGACATAGTCTCCATCTGCAGGGCTTGGCAGAGAGAAGCAAGGGGCCCATCTGTTGGGAGGGCAAAGGGCTGGCAGGAGGGGCATGCAGGAAAGATCAGGCCCACAGAGCTGAAGGATCGAGTGTGCATCCTGGTCGTGCCGCTTGCTCATGGTGTGGCTCTAGGTAAGTCGTTCTCTAAGCTTTGGATTAAAAAAGGAATACTCAGTACTTTGTGGTGGGTTGAGTGGGATACATGTGTGGAAGTCCCTGCTCCGGTAGACCTGATGCCTTTGTTTCCCCCTAGCTGGAGGTAAATGTCCTTAGAGTTCTTTTCCTGCTGGTACAAATCTGTTTTCCTTTCAAGCATCCATTCTGCACAGCAGAGGCCTGGAGCCTCTCCAATCCCTCACCCTTAGAGGCACACAAGTGGTCTTGGTCCACTCTCAGGCTGCCAGGACATAGGCACCAATGCTGATGTAGGACCAGGAAGAAACTGCTGCTGTCTGCTTTGAGCTGCATCCCTGGTCCAACCTTTGGTCATCATTCAACACCCCGAATAGAGATACTCCACTAATGACTCTGACCTCTGCATCACTGGGGAGCTCCTTGAGGGCAGCAATGGCACGTCATTCACCCTGACATCACCCAAGTCCAGCCCAGGGCCTGGCACTGAGCTGGCACCAGCCAGGATCTACACAATGACAGCAGCAAGTTCCTTTCCTCTTGACATACTTGTGTCCATTAAACACTCCACCCTGGAATCTCCACCTGGCCCAGCGCTCAGGGCTGCAAGGTTCACACCCCTCCCTGGAACCTCCACTTGGCGGAGCACTGGGGTGGGGGGGGGGGGAGAGGCTGCAAAGCTCACACCCTAGCTCACACCCTCCTCCCTCTGCTCTCTCAATCTGTGTATTTCTTTGTCTCCCAAATACTGCTTGCCCTCTGCAGGAAGTCAGAAGCTGGGGAAGGGAAGCTGACATGTGACATCCTTGGCACAGCACAGAGCCTTCACATCAACACTGGAAGGGACATATCCAGTCATGCCCACTTTACAGATGAGGAAGCTGAGGCTCAGAGAGGCACAGCAGTTGTGACAGAGCAGGGAGTGAGAGCCAGGCTCCCAGTCCAGGTCTGCTCTTTCTCAGTGCCCTCCCCAGAACTGACTGCCTCCCTTTTTTCCCTCTGGTCATGACTCAGACTACTCCTTAACCCCAAGTCCTGCCAGAACTTCTGGCCTCTGTCTATGCCCTATTTGCTAATAGCCTAAAGTCCTTCCAAGCCTGCTTTCCCGGCTTCGCCCCCAGCGCCACCAGGATTTTGGCCAGGGCTCCTGACCAAAATCTCCACATGGACACCAGGAACACAATGTAGAGCACTGGACATGGTGACAGACCTTCGTCAGCACCGACTCCAGGGCTCCTTTCTTCCTCCACCCTGAGTCCACAGCAGGGACATACAGCATGTGACCCCGATGTGACACAGTAGTTGCAAGACCATCATGACGTGAAATGCCCCGAGATTGCCCCTGGGCAGTGTGTGAGCATCAGGACCAAGGCTGCCCGGAGGAGGAGGCCTCCAGAGAAGTGGGCTTCCAGGGAAAGTGTTGTCCTGGAGGAGGCAGGAGGACCTGGATCCTAAAGAAAGCAGAAGGAGGTGCTCGCGAGGGCACAAGGCCTGCAGGCCAGGCTGCAGGGTCCTCTGGCCCCAGGCCAGGGGCGGGAAGATGCTGGCTGACAGCACAACAGTGATAAAGGCTCAGCCAGCCGGCAGAACCCATCTGCCCAGGGGAGCTGAGGTAGTCAGGAAGCTCGCAATGCACAGACCTTCTGCCACATGGAAGCCAGTCTTCCATGGAAGACTCAGGGCCACACAGACTGGCTCAGCTCCTGCTGCCATGACCTCAAGCAATGCCCCATCTGTGAAATGGGTAATGATAATCCCTACGTTATAGGTGTATTGTGAGAATTAAAAGATATCGTAACTAACGTTTACTGATCACACTATAACGTTGCTCTAAGTGTTACCCATGTATTAAATAATTTGACCCTCATGATACCCCCACAAGGTTAATGTATGACTATTACCATTTTGTAGACATAGATGCAGAGGTGTAGAGAGATGAAGTAACCTGCCCAACATTACCCTGCTAGTCAGGGCTAGCGCTGAGATTTGAGCCCAGGCAGTTGGGTGTCAGAATTCAATGTCTAAATCAATATACTAGACTCCTCTTAGGAGTATCTCATCCATTTTTGGTGTCAGCCTTGATCTCTCTGTGGATGAATCCCAAGGCTTGACCTCCAGCCTAGACCTTACCCATGTGCTTCAGACCTCCCAGTGCAATTATTAATAAAAGAAGTCCTGGACATTTCTACCAGGAGCATCTCATCCCCAACATGGCCCCAGTTGAACTCTTCATCACCTTACACACCCATCCACTCACCTATTCCAAATCTGTTCTTCCTCTTTTGCCCCCCAAATCAGTGGTACCACCACCCCTGAGATACTTTTTCCCATCCTCTCCCCCTCTCCACTGCTTTTTTCTTTTTTTATCTTTTTTTATTAATATTAAATCATAGCTGTGTACATTAATGCAATCATGGGGCACCATACACTGGTTTTGTAAACAGTTTGACACATTTTCATCACACTGGTTAACATAGCCTTCCTGGCATTTTCTTAGTTATTGCGTAGACATTTATATTCTACATTTACTAAGTTTCACATGTACCCTTGTAAGCTGCACCACAGGTGTAATCCCACCAATCACTCTCCCTCCACCCATCATCCCCCTCTCCTCTTCTCCCTCTCCCCCTTCCCCATATTCTTAGGTTATAACTGGGTTATAGCTTTCATATGAAAGCCATAAATTAGTTCATAGTAGGGCTGAGTACATTGGATACTTTTTCTTCCATTCTTGAGATACTTTACTAAGAAGAGTATGTTCCAGCTCCATCCATGTAAACATGAAAGAGGTAAAGTCTCCGTCTTTCTTTAAGGCTGCATAATATTCCA
>CAUYPK010072001.1:0-20650 GCA_963574355.1 Loris lydekkerianus | reverse complement strand
CTGAGATACTTTGCTAAGAAGAATATGTTCCAGCTCCATCCATGTAAACATGAAAGAGGTAAAGTCTCCATCTTTCTTTAAGGCTGCATAGTATTCCATGGTATACATGTACCACAATTTGCTAGTCCATTCGTGGGTCAAGGGGCACTTGGGCTTCTTCCATGACTTAGCAATTATGAATTGGGCTGCAATAAACATTCTGGTACAGATGTCTTTGTTATATTGCGATTTTTGGTTTTCTGGGTATATACCTAGTAAAGGAATTATAGGATCGAATGGCAGGTCTATTTTTAGATCTCTAAGTATTCTCCAAACATCCTTCCATATTAGTGGGCATTCCCACCAGCAGTGTAGAAGTGTGCCCCTTTCTCCATCTTTTTATGATTGAGTGATATTCTATGGCAGGGGTTCTCAAACTACGGCCTGCAGGCCACATGCAGCCCACTGAGGACATTTATCCTGTCCACCAGGTGTTCTTGCTGCCACTGCCTATCCTGCTTAGCAGCTGACTCGTCCCCAGCCGCAGTGTGCATGTATGGGATGTGTGCCGCACTCTCTGACTCCTCTCCTTCTCTGTCTCTCCACTCCTCCTCTCAGTCTTGGGTGTGATTGGATGAGTCATGAGCTTGCCTCTGCAGAGCCTGCTGCTGCCTGAGGACCGAGGTAAGAACAAGTTAGGATTTATTTATTTTTTTTTGAGGTTAAAAGTTTTTTTTTTTTTTGCAATTAATAGGGTCTTTTTTTGCGGTTAAGGGGGGCCTTTTTTTCTGAAGTTAGGAGGGTTTGTTTTTTTTTTTTTTTTTTTTGCAGATAGGGGCTGCCTTTTTTTAAAGTTAGGAGAGCCTTTGTTTGTAAAGTTGGTTGTTGGTTGGGGGTGGTTTCTAGGAGTTTGCATCACAGTGATAACACAAATTGTGCTCAGAGGTAATGCAAATGGTCAGTGCTCAGAGGTAATGCAAATAGTCAGTGCTCAGTGGTAATGATAATTGTAAGTGCTCGGTGTTAATGCAAATGGTCAGCACTCAGTATTAATGCAAATTGTCAGCAGTCAGTGTTATCGCTAATGGTCAGCGGTCAGTGTTAATGCAAATGGTCAGTGCTCAGTGTTATCGCATGGGTGCCCCAAACTAATAATCTGCCTAGGGCCCTATGGGAACTTAATCCAGCTCTGCAGACAGCTGAGGAGTAGGAAACCCAATTTAAATGACAGTAAGTGTATTTATATTCTGATTGCTATTCAGTTGTGTATGATGTTGTATGTTGTGTGCTGTGTAAGCCCTAGTTCACACTGTTGTGATCTCTGAGCAGTGTGAGTTCAGCCATCTGTTTGTATGACTGAACTCGCATTAGATTCAGAAGAAAAAAAGGCATACAGTGGCTCAGAGCCTGTGGCTCAAGCAGCTAAGGCACCAGCCACATACACCTGAGCTGGGGGGGTAGAATCCAGCCCAGGCCCGCCAAACAACAGTGATGGCTGCAACCAAAAAATAGCCAGGCATTGTGGCAGGAGCCTGTAGTCCCAGCTACTTGGGAGCCTGAGGCAGGAAAATCGCTTGAGCCCAGGAGTTGGAGGTTGCTGTGAGCTGTGATGCCACAGCACTCTACCCAGGGTGACAGTTTGAGGCTCTGTCTCAAAAAAAAGAAAAAAGAAAAAGAAAGAAAAAAGGCATTATGTACCTTCTTTTTTCCTGCACTGGAATCTCATCGCATGGGTCTTCTCACCCATGCGATCAGATTCCTGTGTGAGTTCACAGATCGCAGTGCAGTTCCCACAGGGTAGTGTGAACTGGAAAGGTGGTGGAGGAACCGGCTCTGTAATCATGCCTGTTCCCACACCACACCAGTGTAAGGCCAAGTCGAGGGAGTGTTTTGAAACATTTCTATGATTTCTTCCATAAATAACAGTTTTTCTGCTTTCAAAAAACAAAGAAGTACCAGAGCTCAATGATGCAGAATGGAAATGGCACCTTGCCTTTCTGACAGATATAGCAGAGCTACTCAATAGTTTTCAATGTGCAACTTCAAGGAAAGGGGAAGCTCTTCTCTGATATGCAATCACATGTGAAAGCATTTGAAGTAAAATCAGGCCTCCTCATCAAACAAATGAAGGAGGAAAATTTCTGCCATCTCCCCACAACTCAAAATCTGTTAGCGGAAAAACCATTGGTTGCATTCCCAAACAAAATATGTGTGGATTCACTGGAAAAGTTGCAAAGGGAGTTTCAATTTAGATTTAAAGAGCTTCAGCTCCATGAACAGGACATACAGCTTTTCCGTAACCCATTTTCTACTGACATTGAAAATGTGGGTACAATTTACCAAATGGAACTGACTGAACTGCAGAATTGTGACTCTCTGAAAGACGCATTCAAGTCAAGCAGCCTTCCTAATTTCTATGCATCTCTCCCCTCTGAGACATATCCTAATCTCAGGAACCAGGCACTCAAAATGCCAACCATCTTTAGCAGTACTTATGTCTGTGAACAGACTTTTTGCAGAATGAAACATCTGAAATCTCCAACCAGATCTAGACTAACTGATGCACATTTGCATCACTTGTTATGACTAGCAGTGACAAATATGGAACCGAACATTGACCATCTCATTAGCCAAAAGCAGGTCCATAGTTCCCACTGAAATACTAGTTAAGTTTGTTGATTTAACTTTACTTGTTCTTCATTTTAAATATTGTGTTTGTTCCCATTTTGTTTTTTTACTTCAAAGTAAGATATGTGCAGTGTGCATAGGAATTTGTTCATAGTTTTTTTTTTTTTTTTTAACTATAGACCGGCCCTCCAGTGGTCTGAGGGACAGTGAACTGGCCCCCTGTTTAAAAAGTTTGAGGACCCCAGTTCTATGGTGTACATATACTAGGGTTTGTTAATCCATTAGTGTGTTGATGGGCACTTGGGTTGATTCTACATCTTGGCGATTGTGAATCAAGCTGCAATGAACATTCTAGTGCAAATTTCCTTATGGTTTAAAAAAAAAAAAAAGAGGCATGACATCACTAATCATCAGGGAAATGAAAATTAAAACCACTTTACCCTTATCAGAATGGCCATTATTAAAAAAATTTTTAAAGATAGATGTTGGTATGGACAAACCTAAAAAGGAGCACTTACTCACTATTTGTGGGGAGTGTACCTTAGTACTACCTCTGTGGAAAACTGTACTGAGATTCCTTAAGAACTAGAAGTATATCTACCGTTTGATTCAGCAATTCCACAACTGGGTATGTACCCAAAGGAAAAGAAGTTATTCTATAAAAACAACAACAACAACAAACAAACTGGGGTGGCACCTGTGTCTCAAAGGAGTAGGGCACCCGCCCCATATACCAGGGGTGGTGGGTTCAAACCCAGCCCTGGCCAAAAACTACAAAAAAAAAAAAAAATAAATTGAAAACTGTACTTAAATGTTTATCGCAGTACAATTCACAACTGCAAAGATACGGAATCAACCTACATCCTCATCAATTTATGAATGGATAAAGAAAAAAAATATATATATATATATATATATGCCATGGAGTACTACTCAGCCATAAAAATAAATGAAGTGATTTCATTTGCAGCAACTTGTATGGAACTGCAGAACATTCTTCCAAGTAGAGTATCTCAGGAATAGAAAAACAAACACCCCATGTTCTCATTAATAAGTTGGATCTAAATAATGAGAGCACACAAATGTAAAGTGGTGTTGAAGACATTGCAAACTAAGAAGGAAGGAGAGTGGAAGGAAGGTGAAGGGTAAAAATTTGCCTGTTGGATACCATGAATGCTATTCTGGTGATGGGCACACGAAAAGCCCTGATTTCAGAATTATACAGCTCACCCATGCAACAAAAACACTTGTACCCCTGAGTATTTTGAAATAAAATTATTAAATAAAAAAGATGCACTTAAAACTCTTTAGATAAAGATGAATGCAATCTTTTGAAAATGAATAGGTCAAATGTATTTTTAATTTTATTTTTATCAGTGTATAAAAATAAAAAGCTTATGGTATAAGAACATGGCTTATTCATCTTTTTTGCTTCCATGCCTTATATAATGCCTGACACGGCATACATGACTGGTCATCAAAAAAGTAATAATAATAATAAATGAATACCAATTCCTTTAATGGCAAATCTTTCCTTCTTCCTACTTCTCCCATTACTTATATATAACAGGTAAATGTTTTGGTTAACATAAGCATCAGAGGTACAGTCCACACTGTCTGCGTGATGGGCACACTTATAACTTTGATAAAAGCAACTCATGTAACCAAAACATTTGTACCTTTGAATATTCAGAAATTGTTTTTAAAAAGGGAAAAACAGCAATGACAATGAAGAAAATAGTTAAGTAATGATTTTGTCACATGCTTTTCTATATTTATAATTTTGTTAATTTTTTGAGACAAGGTCTCACTTTGTCACCTCGGATTCATCACAGTTCACTGTAACCTCAAGTGATCCTTCTGCTTCAGGCTCCCAAATAGCTGCTATGAAAGGCATGTGCCATGATGCCCAGTTAATCTTTTCCTATTTTTTGTATAGATGGGATCTCATTCTTGCTCAAGATGTTTCAAACCCCTGACCTCAACGGATCCTCCTGCCTTTACCTGTTGATTTTAAATTAGATCTTCATTCTAAAAGTTCATGTTCTAACTTACATTTGGATTTTTACTTCATTATTTACATCATGCCTTGTTAGATAGAATTTAAAGCAATTACTTCATAATGATGCAATAAATTAAACTAACATAAAATAATTGTGCGTAAAAATGGGACAGGCACAGAATAGAAGACAAATCAACATGAAGGAAGCAGTGAGGTTTGAATAAAAGATGCATAAAATAGTTTATTGACCTTTTCAGAAATGTGTCAGAAATTTAATGCTAAATATTGTAACAGAAATGCTAGAATCAGAAGACACACTTAGATGAATCCCCAAAATAAAACATACCTGTTACTTAGAGGGCCCCATAAGTTATGCCTGCCTGGACAAGAGGAGTTTTCTCCCAAGGTGCTACATAAAGAAGGGAATTTCATGCATTAGACTTTTAACTCTCTTATGGGAAAATAAGATTTTGTCATTACAAGAATGCAGATTTCAGAATCACAAAAAACTGGGTTTGGATCTTGGCTCCACTATTTACCAACTGTATGATCTTGGAGAAATTTTTGAATTGTTTTCATTTTTGTTAACTGGGGATAATAAAAGTTGCCTTATTATTTTTTTTGAGAATTGGAAGAGATGTGAAATATGCAATACTTGGCAGGGTGAGGGTGAGAGGAGATGCGTCTTGTCAGTTCTCTTTTCCTAATAAATGATTATCTTTCACAATAGACTTCTGAGCAACATTTTACTGATGAGTAATGTATTGCTCTTTCATACTCCAGATTGAAATGATGTTTGTTTTTAGCAGCTCACAAGCTATTGAGTTATAATTCCACATTTTCCTAGTCACATATGTGTATCAGTTTATGTTTAGTGGTGTCTCATATATATCCATTTAACTTATCCATATTCTATTAAAACAAAGTTTTAGAAAAGATGGAAAAATAGTGATATCCAAAATTTAAGCAGAGGCATTCACCATTCTACTCAATGAGCACAGCTCTTAGATTTGGAAGATTGGACAAGACTATTGTTTAAACTTAGATATCTGTCTTGATTTCTAACGGTTCCCTGTGTGTCTAATGACAATACATGTGATTAGAGTACTTAAGGATAGATAAAATATTTATCAACAATCATGGCCACTAAACCAAAGCTAATTGCTTTATCTAGTGTTATTCTAAGAAACCAGAAATTCACTCTAACTTTGGAGGAAAAACTATGTTGGACTTATGGTGAGAGAGTTGATTCCTAGTAGACTGTGAACCATAGTTTTTATTCTTTGTGACCACATGGAAAATCTAGAGTGTACAGAAGATAGGACTTTATATTTATAGTGCCAGATGGAAAATATATTTCCAACAAAAAGATGTTGGAAGAAAGAGGAGAGAGGAAGAGAGAGAAAGATTGAGGGGTGGAGAGAGGGGATAATAAGTTGTAAAAGCCTTGTTGGTTACACATAAAACCAAACATTCACAATTATATTCTTTCACTCTCCCTTCATGATATCTGAGTCCTTGAGCTCACATCTTCTTTTCCTAGTTGGGAGGTTAGATTCTCCAGGGAGTTTCTCTCACTTCCTTTTTTCTTACCAAGAATCAAAATAACTTACTACACATGCCTTTGTTCATATTGTTGGACCATCTCAGCCTCGGGGGGATACAGATAAAAGCACACTAGATTGGGGTCAGAAGGTCTCACATCTAGCTCTGTTTCC
Organism: Loris lydekkerianus; assembly: GCA_963574355.1. Taxonomy (NCBI): domain Eukaryota; kingdom Metazoa; phylum Chordata; class Mammalia; order Primates; family Lorisidae; genus Loris; species Loris lydekkerianus. The sequence continues at coordinate 14,323 of CAUYPK010072001.1, read as the reverse complement.
CCTAACAATTGTGCAACCTCTGGCAATATGCCTAGTTTCTCTCCTGGCCAGAATCCTTTCATATCTCTAAAGAGAAAGCAGGACTAGATGATTTCTGTAAGGTCAGGTTGATGGATAGTTTGGGTATATGTACTCTACCTATTTTGGGTCATTTCCTGAACATGAAGACATAAAAATGGTCTCTACTGTCACTTAAGGACCTCACCTCTCTTACACAATTGTATCTCACCTCTCTTACACAATGAAAGACTTCTTTCCAAAAGAGTTTATAATCCCAAACTGGGACTAACTTAATAGTTTTTAGCCCATGTCCAGTAAAAGAGGATTCTATGTGTTTATGCTTTATATTTATTTACATCTGAAAGAAGATAGTAATAATGTACAAAAAACCCTCTTCATATCTTATAGTTGCTTAAATATTAAACAAATTAGAATCATACTTTATGAGGGTATCTTAGGTTAATTTTTTTCCGGAAGAATTGGATGCTAACATGATACATTACATTTTTTAGAAGGAAAAACTTTGTCCCTGAAGATTGGCAAAGTCCTCATGGCTATAGGACAGAAGCCATCGCTGCCTACACATTTACAATCCCCATCCTCTTTCCCAGTAATAGAAACTCTGATAAGTTTAGCTAATATGCCAAGGATATTTCTGTGGGAGGGCAGGTCCTCTCTCGGTTCTGGTCTGAATTACAGTGATGCCATTTCTCCACTCTCCAACCCCTGGACCCCTTCAGTGACTTATCTCTAGAGTATTATGTGACCTAGTTCTTACCAAAAAGACATAAAGAAAGTCTGGTGGATGGAGGCTTTGGAGAAATTTTGCTCTTTTGATTTAAAAAATAAAAAGACAAAAATCATTTTGCCACAAGGACAACACTAGAATATTTATTGCAGCTCAATTCACAATTCTAAGACACAGAGGCAACCCAAGTGCCCATCAACCCATGATTAGATTAAAAATTGTGGCATATGTGAGCCATGGAGTACTATTCAGCCTTAAAAAACATGGAGAATTTATATCTTTTGTGTTTACTTGGATGGAGTTGAAACTTAGTAAAGTATCACAATAATGGAAAACAATTATCCAATATACTCAGTACTAATATGAAACCAATATATAAACTTGGAAGAAAAACACAACTATGTTCTAGTGAGGGAGAGGGGAAAGAAGGGGTAAGGGGAGGAGGGGGGTGATTGGTCAGTTCTCATCTAATGCGCGCAATGTGAGGGTGTTCAGCACACCCCCTGGGTGAAGGACTCAACTAGAACTTGAACTTTACCTTCGAAACAAAAACACTGTAATCTAAAATTTGTACCCTCATATTAATCTGAAATTAAATTGATAAATTAATTAAATAAATAAAACAACAGACTCAATTGATATGCCTCTTTTATCATGTCTGAATAGTAGATACAGAACCTCAAGGTGCTGTAACCATCTTCTATGAGGCAGTAAATATAGGAACAAAGGCAAACACCCCAAACATACCTTGCTGGTATCAGTGGTCTGTCTCCACAGCCTCAGGTCACCTACTTTGTGAATTCTTTCCATGTTGAGATAAATGAATATTTGGTTGAGCCTCTCTAGTTTTGCTTCATGTTACTTGTAGCTGAATACACTCCTACATGTTTTATTACTCAACATGAGACAGAAATACTTACCTTGATAATAAGGCTAGACTTCTGAGAATTTCCAGATCTGTAAACGGTTAAGACCCCCCAAATTCAGTGTTTAAAACCGTAACACAATTAATTGTAACCACAAGAAGAAAGTAATAATGTGGGATTTTAGCAAGCTGGTGTAGAAAGAACAACAAATCTTACTGTCCTAAGTGCAAGAATTTTAACGGGGCTCTAAGTATATCTCTGACTTCAGTTATTGCACAAAGCAAAAGTTAGATCATTTTAATGATATTTGATGATGTTAACAATGATAATTATATTAGCTATTTGCTAAATGCTAAGTACTACCTTAAACTCTTTACAGCCTTTTCAACATAAATCCTCACATATCTATAAAATAAATAGTACTGTCCCCATCTTGCTGACAAAGGAAGTGAGATTGCAGTGGGTAAAGTGACCTCCCCAAATTAACGCAGTAAGTGATGGCACTCGAACCTGCACAATCTCCTCCTATTCTTTGTTATTAACCACTATAATAATTTAAAAGCTTATGACTTTGTTTTGTTTCTAATTTTGAAACAGTCTCAGACTTGTAAAAGAATTGCAAGCGTGATACAAACAACTTTGTTCCCCAAAGCATTGAGAACAAGTCGCTGGCACCAACTCCCTAATCATTCCTGACTATTTCAGCATGTGTAGTAGTGTAAATAGGAAACCAAACCACGAGTTCTTACTGATGACTCTAATTCTAATCCAGTAAGGCCAAATGCCTTCTAGTTTTATTTTCCTTTTCCATACTTGGAATTTCCTTCTCCAAAGGTCAGAGATCTAGGGCTCATTATCTTTATATTTAATACTTATTTTCTCATTTTTAAAAATATTTAACTAATCTCCCATCACTGCTGTCACTCTCTTCCCCCACAAATGCACTCTTCAGTGCTTTTTGGCCATGATTCCCAGTATGGGGCCAGTTCCTTGTATGGAAACTCTGCTCACCCGCCTGGGATCTAACAGCTCTCATCAGGGAAGCTTTCCCACCTTGACTTACTCACCTGGGTTGGGTGGGGTTGCTCTTCTGCAAGGACACTACTTAGCCTGCCCTGACACTTCAGGTCAGCCTTCCCATGACTTCTTACATAGACACCCACCAGCTGTCTCCAATAACCTGTGCCAGAACACCCTCTTTACCCTACTCAAGCTCTGACATACCTGTGTTGAATTGACCCACCATGTGGATACCTTCTTCACCCCACCTGCACACTGACCACTCTCATCAAGCTGGGCACTCCATGTTCAGACACTCCCCTCAGACACCTCCTCAAATTACTCCCGCTCTGGTACCCTGTTCTTGCCTACCCTCCTGTGTGAGCCCCTCATCATCCTTCTAGGGCGTGGCCCCTTGTATTAGGTGGTCTCTCCATGAGGAAACCTTACTCCCCCACCTGGCCTGTGAAACTTGAGGCCATTGCAGCTCCGCCAACTCTAGCATAGATGTCTACTGTGATCAGTCCCACTTAATGACTTTGGGACTGAAATGTTAAGGAAGGGAGGGAAGGGGGAAATAAAAAAGGAGAGTTTACTTCTCTATTAAAGATAAAAATCTTGCCAGGTGTTGCCTGTGGCTCAGTGAGTGGAGCACTGGCCCCACCTGGCCCCACCAAGGGTAGCAGGTTCAAACCCGGCCCTGGCCAAACTGCAAGAACAAAAAAACAGCCAGGCGTTGTGACAGGCACCTGTAGTCCCAGCTACTCGGGAGGCTGAGGCTAGAGAAATGCCTAAACCCAGGAGCTGGAGGTTGCTGTGAGCTGTGATGCTACAGCACTCTACTGAGGGTAACAAAATGAGATGTTGTCTGAAAGAAAGAAAGAAAGAAAGAAAAAAGAAAGAAAGAAAGAAAGAAAGAGAGAGAGAAAGAAAATATCTTACCATAATTCAATGTGTAATACACGTATTGAGATAAGCCTAATAAAAAGATGATCATTGCTGTTCCAATACTGATCTGGGATGTAAAGGGATTTTAGGGAACACTCAGGAGTCTGCAGTCTCTTCCTTTACCATGATGGCAACATCTTTGGGCAGTGGCTTCTCAGCATATTTGGAGCACTTTGGATTTGTGTTTTAACAGAAAATAATAAGAGGGAATTGCCTGATAAAGCCATTACTTCTGGCTACCCCATGAAGTTGTTACTGTAGATAGTTCTGTAACTTTCACTTTTCCATTGCCGCAGATAGACACTTGATGGTCGGAGTCTCTGTTCAGTTTTCAGTACTGCACCATACTGAGTGACAACTTGTAGCTCTTTTTAGTTCAGCTTTCCGTAAGTAGCTATTGTAGACCAAACCATAATCACTGGTCCAGAATGACTGAATCAAAGAAACTTCCAGCATTTGCTATATCCTGTGCCAATTTGAATTTAGGGAAACCTGTTGAGGTGGACAAATGCCGTCACAAATTGGACACAGCTACAACTCTGGGGCAGAATAAAGACCACAGCTCCAGAGAATTAACAAAAAATAACAGCAATAAGCAAAAGCAAACACAAACACGTAGGCGCACAGACACAGCACCCCAACTTCAAACAGAGGGCATCCTGGGCTCGTGATCCAGGCTCAACACAGAAACCTTTATGTTCCAAACCAAACAGACAAAACTTAAAGAAATCTAGGGAGTCTTCTCTAAACCCATGTTTTCAATCTTTTAAAAAATGTTTTTTGACAAATTTAAGGATCCTAATTAGTCCCCAGTTGATGTTTCATATTTCAAAATTTATGAGCATTTTTATTTTCCAAAATATAAAACAAAATTACATATGGGATTAATTTTTCTAATCACATAAGGCTCTCAGCAATTCAGAGATTTGTACCCTATTTTACACGCTCTGAAACTCCTAGAAGTTTCTTCATATGCCGAAAATGGAAAATAGTCTCAAATTATTTCCATTATTCAGCAATCATATCTATTTGTTATTGAAAGCTAGTAAGTAAGATCATTCTAAAAACAAGTTAAGAATCTGAGAGGCAAACTATTTAAACACAAGTGATTTCCCAAAGATGAGCAATACATACATGATATAAATTTCTGATGCTTTCTCAGATCAGCAAATGCAAAATTGCAGGACTCTCAGTTCTAACTGGTTTGCTGCCAGATGGCACCTAAGTCTCGCTCAATTTCTTATCCTCAACACAGGAATTTGGATTTTTTTGTTTGTTTGTTTCTTTTGTTTGCTTTTTTAAAAAATAATTATCAATTTTTTTCTATTCTGACTCCTCACTATAGATATCTGAACCTCATTGCTTCCTTCAATTCTTCCGTTACCCCCCTGCCTACTTCACTCCCACCAAATGACATGATCACCTTGTTCATCCCGAAGACAGAGGCTGGCAGGCGTCAACACTGTGGTAGACGGAAGAATGCTCCCCGAAGATGACTGCAACCTAATCCTACAATCTGTTATTATATTACCTTAAGCGGCAGCAAAAACAACTTTGTAGATTATGGGTGTGTACCTTGAGGTGGAGAGATTATCGTGGATTAGGTTCAGGCAAATCACTTGAGCCCTTAAAAGAATCTTTCCTAGCTGCAAGGAGAGAGAGGTAGCAACAGAAGATTCTGTGGAGATCTGAAGCATGAGAAGGACTTGCCTTGCTATTTCTAGCTTTGAAGGTGGAGGAAGGGGGCCGCCAGCCCAACAATAAGCATATTTGAGGACAACGTGGCCCTTGAGGCCACAGGTGGGCCTCCAGATTCCTAGGTACGGCCCCTTGATTGAATCTACACTTTAAAGAACAAGTCCCTTTATTAAGAATATTTGTTACGTAAAATTTAGATTTAGTCAAAAGGCAGAACTCAAGGATTCAGAAGGCCACATGTGTCCCCAAGACCATAAGTTCCTCACCCATGCTTTGCATTTAGCTGACAACCAGTCACAAAATCAAAAACAAAACAGCAACAACAAAACTTAAAAAACCAGGTACTTCAGTCCTGGAAATGCAAGATGCTAAATTCAATTAAGTGCTAAATGCAATGCAAGATGCCAGTCAGTACTCTGTATGAGCAAGGAAAGAGATTAGCTCCTAGAACCTCCAGAGGGGACACAGCTCTGCCGATACCTTGATTTTGAACTTGGGAAGCCGGAGCAGAGGAACCAGAAACAGCCCGCTGAACTTCTGACCTACAAAATTGTGAGATGATAAATTTGTGTTCCTTGAAGCACTAAATTTGCTATGATAGCAGTGGGAAACAAATGCTTACCCCTATTGCCTACACTTTTGCTTTCATGCTTTATTATTTCCAGACAATATTTAGAGTGAGAAATGATTGTTTGACATCTACTGTTTTTTTAGTTAATTATCAAACACAAATTATCTTTGTAATTTCTAATGACTCTTTTCAGCTCTGATGTTCTGGTTGAATAAATTATTGGCGTGGGGTATTCCTAATTTTCTTCTTCTGCTCTTGAGGACCTTTGTGATAAGGAACATTGCAATGTGTCAGAGGCCGATATTTTGAGCGCTCCAGGATTCCCAGCTCCCTTTCCTCTAAATCTGTATAATTGTAACTAGTTTGTTGAACTGGGCTCCTTAGGGCTCAAGGAAAAGGCAACTTAATATTTCTCAGCATTTCCCATTAAACTTATTTATTTTCTTCCCCACTCCTGGGTAAATTCTATTAAAAAAAAAAAAAAAAACTTTTTTTGAGTTTTTTAAATTTTTTCAAATTCGTATGAGGGTACAATTTTTAGGCTACATTGTTGTCACTTCCAGGGTAAAGTTCCATTTGTAAGAGCTCCTCACCCAGGGGGCATGTTATACACCCTCACATGCGCACATTTCGTGGGTAAATTCTTTAAACACCACCATAGCTTTTTAAAGACATTACCAGGTGTGAAAACATAATTGCAATTTTTCTTAATGTTATCACGCATTGGTGCCTTCTGGGTGTGTCAGATACCAAGTGTTTCTTCCCTGGGATGCTTCTGTGGAACCCTTGGAGATCCTCTTTCTCGGGTGTCCAGTTGTTACTGTATGGCATGAGTGATATTTCCTTTACCTGACCAGATATGATTGCTCTCAAGTCCCTGACTTCTGACAATTCCTCCTCTTTTGCCAGGGTTGGACCTTCAGGTGGTCTCCTTGCAGAAAACTCAAGAGGGCTATGGCAGCCTACATACTGTAGCTTGCCCCTGGTCCATACAAAAGCCAGACTCTGCTCCATGATGCATCAAGGTCCACCTTGTTTCTGCTCAAATTTTCTCTCTTCTCTACTTCTGGCAAAATTTGTCAGTTGTTCAGCTTTTCTAGATGCAAGCCAAGTTCTAGTCTCTGTGGTTTTCTGCATCTCAGAGTTCACAAGACACTCACTTTGAGTGGCTCCCCTGAGGTCTGCTTCTCTTGACCCTCTAAGGCATGGGATTCAACTAGTCAGGAACACTGGCAATTCTCCCTTTAAAATCTCTCACTGTCTGTTATGGACTGAATGTTTATGTCACCCAAAAATTAATGTTGAAACCCTGATCTTCAATATGATTGTATTTGGAGATGGAGCATTTGGGAGACGTAGTTGAGGTCATGCAAGGGGGACCCCGATTGAGGGGGGGGATACCCTTGTTAAAAGTGGAAGAGCTCGTGCACCTCTCTCTCTCTCTCTGTCTCTCTCTCTCCTTCCTCTCTCTCTCTCTCTCCTCTCTCTATCTCTATCTCTATCTCTATCTCTATCTCTATCTATCTCTATCTCTCTCTATTAGGGAACAACTAGAGCACTGGCAAAGTATTATTTCTGGGTGAGTCTGGGAGGGTTTTTCCAGAGGATACTGGTGTGTAAGGCTGTGGACTGAGTGGGAAGGAGGTCCACCATCAAGGTGGGTAGGCGTCATCCAATCAGCTAGGGGCCTGGTAGAACAAAAGATGAAGAGGAAAGGAGACTTTCTCTGTCTCTCTCCAGAGCTGGGACATTCTTCTGCCTTTGGACATCAGAACCCCAGGCTCTATGGCCTTTGTACTCCAGAACTGAGTTACACCATTGGACTAGCATCCTCCCACTTCCTCCCTGGGTTCTTAGGTCTTCGGCCTTGGACTAATTATACTTCCTCCCACTGTCTCCTCTGGGACTGAGCCTTTCAGACTTGGACTGAGACTTGCTACCAGCATCCCTCATCCCTGGGTTTCCAGCTTGCAGAAGACCTGCTGTAAAACTTCTCAGTTTCCATAATCACATGAGAAAATTCCTCTAATAAATCCCCTTTTATCTATCTTTTTGTGTCATTTCTTTCTGTAGAACCCTGACTAATAACGCTTCAGACAGGAAGAGCCCTAACTGGATATCCTGCTACATTTCTCCAAGTGCTCTGATTGCATCTCAAAAATGAAAGTTGAGAGTTCATATGACATCAGTGTAACTTACAGCACCCTGGGGGGGAACATGCAGAGTGGCCATCCAGTGCCTAATTTTGCCATTTAGTTTTACTCAAAGGAAATGACACACAAGACTGTCTCCTGAGCAAGGCTTCCAGAGAAAGTTCTACTGTCTGAGGCTGACTATTTACATCAACTTTTATGTAACTATGAACTGTTTTAAAATCCAGTGGATTACAGAAATGCTTAATAAAATCACTCTTCCAAATGCATGGAATTTGCTACTATTCACACAACAATTTTTCATTTTAAGTATATATATCATCTAGATTAAGGAGGCTTAAATTTTCAGTAGTCTTTACCCAGATTCATGATTTATGAAATCAGCAAACTGCCAACAAAAATAGATAATTCATGTCTAACACACATGCAGAACCTCATCCTACTGAAAGATCAAAAGGGATTTAATCATTGAAAGGCTCAAGATGAAAATTGATTATAAAAGTACTGTATGTCATCATAAAACATAGAACATGAGGTCCTAGACATGAAGGATTACTAAAAAATTGCTTATACCAATTATTCTTCATTAGAAGCTTAAAAAACACTAAGTTAGCAGGCACAAAATAAGAATTAGATGAGGTTGGCTACTACCCAGAAATATCTAGCTCTAAGGCTGTGTCTTGAAGCAAAGTTTTATGTTAATAATAGTAATTGGCAAGGCAAAATTCTATATTAGATATAGCTTTCTCATTAGACTTCTGCTATAAAATTGGAGAGTTTTCTTTCAGGTAAGAGAAATCTGTTATGCTTATTAATAACATCTCTTAAAATATACAGTTTGAACTAGGGAAAGAAATTGCTATTTCCAAGAATATGACTAGTAACGAAATATATAATCTGAAATAAAATTAACATACTCAAAATTGAATGCTTTTGGGTGACATAGAAGTAACCATGCCACATAATTTGATGATAAAAAATTCAAAGACTTCTTAATTTGTCTGAATTTCAAATCTCCTTTTTTGCCTAATTTGCAAATACCTTACAGTATACCATCCTACTTGGGTTTTTTTTTTCTTTTCTACATTTTTAGCATTTTGAACTCCCCAGCATCTCAAAAGTTAACTAGCTGTTTCATGTTCAATTTCCCCAAAAGTCTTGCCCAGAATCAGTTATGTTTATCTGATAAATAATTTTATGCTAAAAATATTAATGATTGGTTAGAGCTTTATATCATATTACCTACCCCATGTGACACATTCGTGTTTTGTTTTTCTAGTTCTTTAAGTATTTTCTTTAAAGATTATGTCTAAATAATAAAAATTTTAGTCACTCACCATGCAAGCTGGGGAAAAAAATGATGTTTTGGAGAAATGGTCCTTGAGGTAGGATGTAGAGCAGGAGTGTCCAACCTGCAGCCTAAGGGCCACATGTTGATTTTGTGAAGACATATTTTTCTTATCTGTGGTGTGAGATATCAAGAAAAGCTACATGGACTTTTTTTTTTTTTTTTTCTTGCTAATCAGCCGTTTTTCCTTAGTATTTGTGTATTTACTGTGTGGCCCAAGACTACTATTATTATTCCAATGTGATACAGGAAAAATAAAATCTTGGCCACCATGGGGGTGTATTTATCACCAACTCTACTGGTGAGATTTTGGGTGATCCATAGTTACAGTGTGCAGGGTTCAGAATGTAGACCCTGGAGTCAGAACACATAAGTTCAAGCTCCACTGCTCACTTGCTGTGTGAAAGCAGAAGGTATTTGTCTCACAGAACAATAAAGCCCCTACCACATAGAGTTCTTGAGAATACATAATAAAGTGACCTAAGTGGTCACCTACCACATCCTGAGGACTATCTGTAATCATCATTAAAATAACCAGAATTCCTATTATTCTTATAATAAAATGAGACCATACCATGTGAAGGCCTTAGAACAGAGGCTAGTGTGCAGAAAGCACATGGGCAATAATGAACCACTGAGCCCCTCCTTTGTATGTTCACATGTATATTTGTTCACCTTGACTTTGTTCCAATTTAAGAATGTTTAATGAGCAGCTACATTTCCTAAGAGTCACCATGACTTTTTAACTTTTTTACTATTTTAATCTATTCTATTTATTTCTTTTTTATTATTATTGTAGATAAAAATATGCACCATAGATGTGGCCCAACCCATTACCCTCCCTCCATATTTATTTCTTTACTCAAAAAAATTTGCAGAACACTCAGCATATGGCAGGCATTATTATGCTAGCTACTGGGGATACATGGATATCCTACAACAACAACCCGAAATGGGCTAAGGAGACAGGGGAAGAATCAGAGAAAGTCAAAAATATGAACAAGTGAAAAGTAATGAGGCGATAAAAGATCTGGAATAAACATCTCTGAATTAAGCTGCCCAGAAGAAGAAGAAGAATTTGAAAGCTCAGACAGTCCAGCAAATTCTGTTTAAGATGTTACCACTTGTAGATTATATAAAGATAGGAAGGCCCTGGGCATATTTATGAGAAAGATGGACGTAAATGGCTGTGGGAGAGTACAGATGCCTGAAGAAGAGGAGAATGATTAAAGAGGACATTTGTTTCAGGAGTTTAGAAGAAAAAAAATCCAGAAGGAACATCTGGGAAAAAAGAAAACAAAACAAACAATCAAAAAAACACTTCTGGAGAACTATTGAGATGAGGCTGGAAGAAATGCAAAAGTAGGACTCGCGGAAATCTCAGCTAACTGCTGAGTGAGTCTGTGCTACAGAATTAAAATTATCATTACAGTAGAGCAGTGGTTCTCAACCTTCCTAATGCCGCGACCCTTTAATACAGTTTCTCAAGTTGTGGCGACCCCCAACCATAACATTATTTTCGTTGCTACTTCATAACTGTAATTTTGCTACTGTTATGAATCATAATGTAAATATCTAATATGCAGGATGGTCTTAGGTGACCCCTGTGAAAGGGTCATTCGACCCCCAAAGGGATTGCAACCCACAGGTTGAGAACCACTACAGCAGAGGAAAGGAATCTGGTATGGCCCTTGGGGGACACTTACTTTAGAGAAAAAAGCAATGGCTTGAGAGGCAGGGGCTCTGGGGTCTAATCGGAGCTATGCTGAGTGGCTCTTAATTAGTCATTTCTGCTGAGGCTTATTTTCGCCAAATGTAAAATTCAGGGGTTGAACTCTGCAACCTCTGAACCCCTCGCCCACTGCAGAATTCTACCATTGATGGTTAGAACAGTGCCACAAAACAGCAATATTTTAGTTGAAGTTGATCAGTGTAAATTTGCAAGACATAAATGAGGGCCCAAAATAAATGTACTCAGCAGCTAATTTAAAGCTCCAAGATGAAAGGCTTATGGCTCGTTGGCGAGTTCATAAAAATCATTCCTCCAGCTGTTTGTGAGTGAGGCCAGCAATCCTTTACAATCCATTCATCTTGATAGGATGCTGCCCAGTGCTGTGCTGACGATAGGTGAGCTGGAAAAGTGGTCCAGAAATCGCAGGGTATCATTTTTGAAGAGCGGCTGGCGCGCATGGGAGTTGCATCCCGCTCCTGCAAGGCATTGCCCTATATGCCTGCATTAGCTCACCTCCCTGTGAGCCAGAGTTCCCACATCACCTCTTTACTTGCAAGTGAGAAAAAATACCCAGATTTATGAAGTATGTCACCCCTAATTAATACGATTAATTTGTGTCAGATTAATAGCTTATAAATAATCACAAGCAGATGTAGTGCTTTGTATACATGAGGTAGGAGAAAATAAAAATCTAAGATAAAGTGACTTACATATTTATTTCTCACTCATGTAAAATAAATCCTGGGGTAAGCTTCCCAGAGAAGTAGGGAAGTTTCACCGTTTTAGAAACCCGGGCTCCTTGCATTTTCTTGTTCTGCTAAATGTGACTTGCATCTTAAAACTTGCTTCGCAAGGAGGATGTTATAATTTAGTCATTTAAATCATCAGTTTTCAGCTGGAGTGTCAGGACATATTATGCTGTGATTGGTTACACAGCACAGCATTAAAACTGGTGCATGACCAGTAGTCCATGCTGCAGCCCGACCTTGGGGATCTGGGAATTCTGTGGTGTGGAGTGCAAGGAATTGTGTGCAACATGAAGGGACAGGATTAAGGGAAGGGGCTGTGCTGACAGAGAAAGCCTCATCTCATATTGATTCTTAAGGAGCTAAAGGAACTTGTAGTGATGAATCCCACTGCACCAAGCACTAGCTTCTCCCAGACCAGGTCTTGACTATTCATAGCTGGTCACATTCCATGTGCACAATGTGGACCTCCAGACTCCCACCCAACCTGACAGAAAATGCTTACGTCTGTGAACCTACTCAACTCCCCTGCTCAGAACCTCTTTCTAATATTCTCCAATTCCCTTGGCTATCAATTACCACCTCCCTCAGGAAGCCTTTCCTAACCTGCGCATTTAAGACCACCACCACCCCACCACCTGAAGTAAGGCACTGTGAACTCTTTCTTGGGTGTATCTACAGATAATGGAAATCCATGAATGAAGGCAATTAAAAAGTAAACTAGCAGGATATATGCTTTAGAAATAAACAACCCTGAAAGAAACGCACAGGGATAAATAAAAGTTAAAAACAGAACTGAACATGAATTATGTGTTTATAGTCTGTAAACCAGAATCAAAATAAAGTTCACACATAATTTAAAAAAAAACAAAAACAAAAAACTTGTTTTCAAGATTGGAAGATGAAAAATTAATGTTTTCAATTATCCAGATTGAAAATTCAATTCACACAGCAAAAGTAATTTTGGCTTACTCTGTGATTGAAGAGATTGTTAAAAACAGTGACCCTTTCTTGCTGATCAAATTACTAAGTCTAAAAGGCAGAAAGAAGCTTTGGTATCAGCAGACCCAGGTTTGAATCACCTACTAGTTATTTGGGTAAATTATATGAATCTGGGCAAATTGTGTGAATTTGGGCAAAATTATCCCTTAATCTAAGGCTCAGTTTTCTCAAAACAGGAATAATATTGCCTTCCTTACAGTTTTGTTGTAATGAAATAATACCTATGAAATAACACACCTACATAAGTCGAAGAATTAATCAGAAATTGAAAAGCATCTTTCAATGGTCCTTATCAACCAACCTACTGGGTAATCTAAAGATTCTCGGAGTGACAGTGTAAGATACACTTATGTTCTCTCATGCAATGCTACCTGTTTAAATAAATGTCTGTGGTGCACATAAAAGTTTTGTATTAATTTAGAATAATGACTACTTCCATAGGTCTAAGAGAAAGAAGATATTCAACACAGAATATCAGTAGACTGCAAAAATTTGTTACATAAATCTCTTCCCTATATGATCATTCTTCTCATCTAAGTGATCGAGAAATCTTAGCTCAGCACCAATGTGTATCATACTGCTAAGCAAATCTATTCTTTAGGGGGGAAAGGAAATAAAATCTGAGTACTTTCTAAAGGTATAAAACTGAGCCGGGTGTCAGCACAAACAAAAGCAGTTCCTGTCTAGGCAAGTGATAAACGGAGTCAAAGACCCAAAAATCAGAACGAAGACAGATGTTCTGCCGTGGCATGTGTGTCCACAGCGTCTCTACCTTACTCAACAGGTGTCAAATCTACATCAAGTGCAACAGAAAACCATTAGCGCCTTGAACCACAGCCAGTTCTGCTGCACCAAAGCTTAAAGGCTGTCCCCCACTGTGCTCACTGGCCTTCACTTAACAATGGTTGGTGATAACAAAACCCGGATCCCGCACCAGCTGCTGTCCACCAAGTTAAAATGGGCTGTCCGTGGGGCAGGCAGATGAGAGTCCATGAAAAAGTCACTGAAGGAGAAAGTTAAATAGTGCCACACAGATTGCTGTTGACTGTGGGAAGACAACTGCAGCTGACAAAGGAACTGACCACAGGTGTGGGAGTGTTTGGCAGTAATCGGAGGTGAAGAGCTCGCTTCCCGGAGAAGCTGCGCACAGCCAGTGAGGCCAGGAAGAAAGCAGAGGTAGATTCACTGGAAGGCCAAGGAAGCTTGCACCGGCGACCTTCAAGGACCAGCGGTGGGTCCATATGGTCATTTGTTCCTGGAGAGTTTTCCGAAATACGATATTTCAACAGGAGGGGTTGAGGTCACAGGCTCTTCCACTCCACCTTGGTCGCCCTTGTTGATGGGTGTCAGTGCTCAGGGGTATTTTTTTTTTTTTTTCATTTCTTTATTTTTTATTGTTGGGGATTCATTGAGGGTACAATAAACCAGGTTATACTGATTGCATTTTTTAGGTAAAGTCCCTCTTACAATCGTGTCTTGTGCCCAAAAGGTGTGGCACACACCAAGGCCCCA
>CAUYPK010071998.1:0-25356 GCA_963574355.1 Loris lydekkerianus | reverse complement strand
GCTGTTTTCTGTGCAAGTTGGGTTTTAGCCCTGGTGGTATAGTCGGCCTCATCAGTCCTGTCGAGGACTGGGGCAAAAAATTGGGGGGCAGTGGCATAAGAGGGGGGTCCTGATGGGGGTGGCCAATCAGAGTTATGATATTTAGCGGCTTCCTCCTCTAGAGATGAAGCCTCATCAGGATTGAGGGTGTCGTCAGGCCCATCTCTGGTCGGGGGGAAGGGGAGTGCCAAGGAAGGATAAACCTTATGTGAGGCAGGTTTTGTAGGAACTGGCTCAAGTGTGGCAGTACTAGGATTGGGGGTAGGGGCTTTTATCAATACAGGGATGTCAGGTTCAGGCATGGGAATAGTTACAGAGTCATAAATACAGGGTGGTCAGGAAAGTCTTTGCAAAACTTTTTCTCCTTCTATAATAACCTCTTGAATGTCTGGCCATTTCTTATGGATTTTTAAAACATCATTAATAACATTCCAGTAAGAGAAGGCTTGAACTGGAATTTTCTCAGGGCCAAATGATTTATAATAATCCTTAAAACAATCTCCTACTCTGGCCCACCGTCTGTCATCAATAGTTCCTTCAAGGGGGAACCATGGGCATATATTACCAACGAATTAAAAAAATCTCTTAAGATCCTTTTTCTTAACTCTAGTTCCTCGTGTCTTGAGGGACTCTTTAAGCCCCTGTAAGAAAAAATCATGTTTACTCAATGATTGCGTTGCTTCACTTACCCAAATCGGATCTGACTCACGGGCGGGTGTCTCTGTGGTGATCACTGTGCAGATCTTCACTCACTTCTTCATTGAAGTGGCGACCACAGTGCGGATCTGTACTCGCTCCTCCCTTAAAGCAGCGATCCAAGGTGCCGGCCGGCCTTTATGAAGCAATGCTCTCTCGGACCCCAGACCCAAATGGCCCCATGTCTGGGCACCAGTTGCCCCGGCCCACGGGGCTAGTTCAGCAGGGACCTAGGGTAGGGGTATTGAGAGAGTGAAAGAGACAAGAGACATGAAGAAATGAGAGTAAGACAGGATTCTGATCAAGCTCTGAAAAACTTTATTTTTTAACAGCTATATATGCTCAAGCAGAGGAGGAAGTGTGCTCAGGAGTATGAGAGGGTGGGGAATTCCCGGAGCAGGTGTGGTAATCCAATGGTCAGAATGTTCGTTTCGCCTAGGGCAGTAACCTTCCAAGCACCTAACTTATTGCGATAAGTTTCCATGGTGAGCTTGCTCTTAAGTTTTGGCTCCCAGCAAGCAAACTGACAGAAGAGATATAAATGTGTGGAGGCAGGAGAGAAAGTGAGGAAAAATGGACCCTTCTGAATAGTCCTGTCCTGAAAAGACAAGGCGCTCATCTTCTGAATGAGGATGTTCCTGTTCCTAGTCTTTTTCTTAGCCATCATGGTTAATTTGTTTTTAAATCTGATCAAAGATACTGTCTAAGCAATACAATAGATTAATAAACTGCTGCTTTTATGTTTCTTCAACTTATTTTGCCATGTTATAGGAATAGTCTTATGGTAAACTAATCCCAGGAGAATGGTCATGAAGTACTTTGATACCTTAGTCACTGAGATGGCAATTCTTATCAGGGAGACATCAGCTTAAACTGTCTCATTTCTCATGTTGAAGCCATAAAGTCATGGCATATTGATTCTTTGGGCTGAGTCCTATGATCTCTGGATTAAGGATCTACCAGCGTCATCTTTGCTCCAGGGATCCAATGGATTTGATACTTACAGATTTGGGCATGGCAAGGGAACAGAAAGAGTAGGCCCTGAAAGCTCAGTGCAGTGTAAGCAAAGGCAGATTTGGGCTGAGAAGACAAAAAATTCATTGATAAGAAAGACCCTACCACAGTATAATGAGACACTATTACAGATGTGCTAGAATAGATAAAATTTGATTGAGAATACAAAGAGTTGTAATTATTTGAACCAATAAGAACTCTTACCAGTAGGAACATAAAATGTCACAATCTTTTTGCAAAATTCAGTCTTTAAAAAGTTGAACATATGCCTATCATACAACCCAGATAGTCCATTTCTACTTATTTAGCCAAGAGAAAGGAAAATCTATGTGCATACAAAGACAAGTACATGAATGTTCAAAGAGTTTCATTCATAAAGGAAAAAATGAAAACCACCCAAACTCCATCAAGCAGTGAATGGATAAGTAAAATGCAGGGTACCTTTTGGCAATAAAAAGGAACTAGTGATACGTGCAACCATGTGAATAAATCTTAAAACAAAGTGTGCCAAGTGGAAGAACAAACATGGAAAGAAACCAAACATAAAATTTTTAGAAGCAAACTAATCTACAGTGGGAAAAAGCTGATCAATAGTTGTCTACAGCCCAAGTGTAGAGAAAGGAAAGAACTAAGGTGGGTTGAAGAAGCTTTAGTGGGTGGCAGAAATGTTCTGTATGTTAATGATGGTTTCATGGAGTACAAGTCTGCCAAGACCCATTGTACATTTTAAATGGGTGAATTTTTCATTCACAAACTATACTTCAATAAAATTGTCATAAAAACCACCAAAAAGAAAGACCCTACTTTGAGAGGACTGCAAGAAGCCAGGATAAAAATCAAAGACAGGATAGGTATATCACAAACTAAATTCCATGCACTAAGCACTTATTGAATGTCTCTTATGTGTAGGTCTTGTATATACAAGGATAGTTGTTACTTAAAGCTTGGCATTGGAATCACCTGTAGAGTTATTTTTTGAATGAAGATGGCCTTGTCCTGCCCATCCTAATCAATTTCTCCAGAGAGGAAACCTGCAGAGCTAATTAAAAAAATAAAATAAAATAGCCACCAAAAGTCCTCTAAAATCTATGTTTACGCTCATTTAAGAACTTTTCTACTGTGGTGTCCAAGAAGATAATTCACCGTGCTTATTCTCAAGTAGGAGAGACCAGTATTTCAACAACTGGACACAGAGATTTATCATTATTGGATCAGACTGTTCATGAATAATGTATTTAGGCTTTCCCCCCACATCTTTTTGCATCTATGTAATCAAGTGAAATGGTATAATTGTTTCTTCTCAAATCTTTTGTCTGATTTCATGTCAAACCAATTTCATAATGGCTAGAAGGGTTTTTGTTTTCTTTTTTCCTATTTTCTGAATCTAAGTAGATAATGAAAAAAAAATCTGTTCATTGATGATGGTATCATTTAGGGTAGATCTTTTTATTGAGGTGAAATTGGGTGGAATATTTTTATTATTAATTTTTTTAATTATTATTGGTTCTAATATTCTACAGTTTAGGGTATTTTGATAGTTTTCTCAGAAAATTGACCATCATGGTGTTTGTTTTTTAAATTTCTCATTCAGACAACAGATAGAAAAAGATGTTTTGTCCTCTCTTTCTACTGCTTTTTTTGTTTGTTTGTTTTACAAGATAAACCAGTAGATTTTAAGGAAATGGAAAATGAAAAGCTTATTGGTACAGTTTCAGATTTTAAATTGCAAAATTTTTAGGAAACTATCATTTATCTTTTCCAGATAATTGTGGATATCCTTCTGTGAGACTATATTTAATGGTTTTAATAGTATTTATTATAGTATTTTTCCCCAATAAGTATTTATCCTTGTATGCATTTTTTCTTGATTTGTCTACCTTCTAAAGATATTTCTTTTTGGTATTTTTTTATATTATGTAATGTTATATTTCAATTTTTTTTTATTCCTCTCATACCTTTTTTATTTGGTTTATTGTGTTTTATTTCACCTTTTGAAGATAAATGTTTTATTTATTTTAAACCTTTTTAAAAAAAATCAGAATGGCTATAATTCTACCTCTGTGTATCATTTTAGCTACTTCCTATCAATTATGATACAGGATATTTTAATTAATCATTCTAAGAATACAATTCCAAATTTGTTATTTGTATCACATAAATTTGAAGCTCCCAAACCATTTTAAAACTTTTCTTGTTAATTTTTAAATGTATTGTTGATGATCCTTTTTTACCTAGTTTGCACATAGGCTTTGTGCTTAATCCAGGAGTTTTGAAAATACGTATATTTCTAACTTATTGGAATGTACAGGACTATGTATATAAATATATGTAAATGTACAGGATTATGTATGTCCAAGTGTGAAATTAAATGTAAAGTTTCTTTTAAAAATTATTTATAGCATTATTAACTTATGATACAAGTAGTAATCTTACTAACGATTTTTAAGATAATGCTTATTCAAACATATTCATGCTTTTTTTTTGAAATGCTCTTTCAACTTATTTCAAATTGATTAATACTTCCAAAAAATTCTTGGGTAGCACCTGTGGCTCAGTGAGTAGGGCGCCAGCCCTATATACCAAGGGTAGCAGGTTCAAACTTGGCCCCAGCCAAACTGCAACAAAAAAATATAGCCAGGCGTTGTGGCAGGCGCCTACTGTAGTCCCAGCTACTCGGGAGGAGACTGAGGCAAGAGAATCGCCTAAGCCCAGGAGTTGGAGGTTGCTGTGAGCTGTGTGATGCCACGGCACTCTACCCAGGGCGATAAAGTGAGACTCTGTCTCTACCAAAAAAAAAAAAAAAAAAAAAAAAAAAAAATTCTAAGAATATTAACAAGAGTGTGTATGGAATGTTTACCTAGATTCATGGGTTGTTAGCATATTACTCCATTTGCTGTATCATGATATGCTTGCTCTGTGCAGGTGCATGTGGTTTTTTTGTCTGTCCTATTTAAGGGTACATTACTTACATGATGACCCTGTATACTTCCCTGAGTACTTCCTAAGAATAGGGATATTTTAAATTAGAGCAGGACATTTATCAATTTTAGTAAATATGACATTGTTACATGTTTTAATATACTGCCATATCTCATTCTTGTAGTTAACTTAAAGTCTTCATAGCATTTCTTCCCTATCTAGTACTGACTCCAGTTTAAGTTCAGGTATTACATTGAGCTTTCATGTCTCCTTTAAGTTGGGACATTTCCAGAGCACTTTTCTTTCTTTCTTTCTTTCTTTCTTTCTTTCTTTCTTTCTTTCTTTCTTTCTTTCTTTCTTTCTTTCTTTCTTTCTTTCTTTCTTTCTTTCTTTCTATGACATTATTGACTTTTTTAAAGAATAAAATCCATATTCCCTCTTTTTAATAAGATGTTTTTCTCATTTTGGACTTCTCTTTTTCTTTAGAATTGGTTTTAAATTATGCACTCTCAGTTGAAGAGTGCATAAGTTGTATATGTGGCATGTCATTCTCAGGGTATCAGCAGGAGCCACATTGCAATATTGTGATTTATTTCTCTAGTATATAATTCTTACATTTTCCCTTACAACTAGTTACTTCAGGACTGGGGCTACCCTGAATAAACAGTTTGGATTCTGGTCCAAAATTTTGTTTGGATGTTTGTTTGCTACACCTGCATTAAGAGGGTATAGAAATATATAGTATTTACAAAAACACAAACTTTTTGTGAAAGAGAGAACAGGCTTCCCAAGGTGGTCCAAAAATGGATTGTGAAAGAGTGAGGAAAGGAAACTGGGTTGGGTGTTTGGGTAGGGGTTAGGAGGGGGCTTATTTGATTTCAAACTCTTGTCATCCCCAAAGAAGGTGGCACCTAGGCTTTCTTGTCAACTTGACAAGATGTGGGAATGAAAGAAAAGAGGAGAGTATGGTCTAAAACTTGTCCACAAACATCTAATAATAGAGTCAGGCTTTGTGTAACAAAAACCGTACTGTTCTGATTCTCCATATAATTTCCATGTTAATGATTCTTTCATGACTCTCTCTATATTGTGGTGTTGCAAAATGCCTGTCTTCTAAATCTAGCATGCCATCACATTTATCAGTCAGCCTTCTGTATTGTACTGTAAACAAGAGCCTTCCCTGTGAAATCTGTTCTCTTTGTTACAATGGTAACTTACAAATATTTCTAAATAAGAATTTATTTCAAACAAATTATATAGTTCTTGTTATGTTCACCTAAAATTTTAACCAATATTTTAAATCAATATTTGTGTTCACTGTACTTCTGTAAACATCATGTCTTCCTTTTGAATTCATTTTTCTTCCTTAAATAGTTGTTTTGGTTGGGGTACATTTAGGTCTTCATAGCCTTGACAACTCTATTATGTTCTGTATTTTGAGTGATTGGGTAACATTTAGGAATAGTAATAACCATAGCAAACTGGCTTACTATTTTTCCTCAGCATTGCTTGGAATTAACCTTCAGTGTTGGGAATAAAAAGTCTACTTTTGATTCAAATGGCATTCTGTTAAAGATAATTTGCCTTTAATCCCAGGTAATTTGAGGCTTTTGTTGCTGTTGTTTTTTTGTTTTTGTCTTTCTGGACAGTGATGTGTTTATATATGGGCTCATTACTGCTTGGTACTCAAAGTTCTTTTAATATGAAGTCTGGGATTTTATTTTCTTTTGGAAAAATTTCACCATTTTCACATTTTAAGGCATTTTTACTGCCCATGTTCCCCTTTTGTCTCTTCCAACAAATTCTTGTAAGAAGCCTCAGTCCACCTTCCCTGTTCTCTTACTTGTTCCTTCAACTCTCTCTCCCCTCTCTACCACTCTAGGGAAGGTATAAAATGGGCAGTGTGGGGGGTAAAATAATGTTTATAGTACAGAGAGTAGACTTGCCCCTTTTCTAACAATAGGACAGATTTTTTTTTATTTTATTTCTTTTACAATGATCCGTTGAAGATTACATCTATGCTATTTAATTCACAAAGTTTCCAGGAGAGCAAACAACTCTAACAGTAGTCATTTTATTGCTGCCACTACTACTTTTTTAATACAGACGTTTGTCCTCTATACATACATTTTTTTCTTAAATTGCCACATGTTCATAGTTTAACTATTTCCTCAAAATATATCCAGTGGCATATTTTGTTTTAGGAGAAGAAAAAATATCTGGTTGACATTTACTTTTGCTGGTAAATGTTATTTTGGACTCACTAATTTGGAGGACATATCCATGAAATTATAATTGTTTGTATAAATGTCAAGTGTGAAGTTCAGTGACTGATGGGTCATCTACTTTGAGGTTTAGGTTAATTATAATTTCAAGCTCAGTACAATTAATGAATCTTGTTCTGAGTTTAAGCCAGTATTGATATCTGAAACTATGAAAGATATTCTATTTTAGTTACTATTGAAAAAGTTAAACAAATCACTGGATATGAATAAAGAAACGCTGAGAATTCTTCCACACACAATGAGCCCACGTCAAATGGTACACAACTAGTATCGAGAGTTTATTCATCTAGGCACTTAGGTTTTCTCTGTGAAAAGTGTTCAACTATTCTGATATGAATGACAACTATTTTAGCTAATCATCCAGACTCTTAAAGTTTTATATGAAGTCTCTCTATTCACAGCAATTCTTTTCAGCTGTTTCATTCAATCAAGTATTATCCCAAAACTTAACCAGTTCTATCTCCTATCCTATATAAGTTCTTTATTTGTGAATCTACACAGTCAATTTATGTTTTAACTTGTCAAATCATTCAGAGTCTAATTATTTAAAATAGTCATAGAGTGTTTATGGAAGAAACACGAAACTTGAAATATTTGGTCAGTATTTTTTTAACAGGAAGGAGAAATTCAATATTATACAACATAAATGCATTCCCTCTCTTGTCCCTCCCCATGTCGCCCATTTTAAATCCAGTGTTTATTCCTGATTAGATATGTTAAGCAGCCTGCAATAAAGCTCAGATCTTTAGTCTTTTCCCTAAAAGGTGTTCTTTTTTTAAACATGCATTCAAGTTGCACCTGGCTTTGTTTACTCAGTTATTCTTATTTTTATGCAGGCTGGTAGCACTTCTTAAAGTGGTGAAGATGCCTGCTACAGGAGTGGCTAACGCCACAGTAGGGGAGACAGAGACCACAGCCTACTTAAAGCAAGGCTCCTGGCAAGTGAAAATGTGATTCTGAGAGGTGTGATGGCAATTTTGAAGCCATAACACATCGTTGTCTTCCCCACAAGTGACCATGTGCACCTGTTCTCTCTCCAGATATTTACATTTTCTGAGAATATTGCTGTTTCAAAAAAAAAATGCAATACCATGGGTTCTGTCATATTGAATTTAAAAGCAGCTGGGGCAAAGATAACAATGGTGATAAATGGCCAGGGAAGAAAGCTTGCTGGGTTCTTTCTTTCTTTCTTTCTTTCTTTCTTTCTTTCTTTCTTTCTTTCTTTCTTTCTTTCTTTCTTTCTTTCTTTCTTTTAATAGGTTTAGAGGATTCTCAGTTGGAAGGTGTTAAAGAGGTTCATTGTTTACCCTACTGAGGCCTAGAGGCCTAATATTCAAACAGCGGTAAGCTGAATTGAATTGTGCAGAATCACAAAAGCCTTTAGAGTTTGACCTCTTCCTCTGAGATATGGCTAATGATGAATTCTATTTTCTCAAGAGCCTAATAGTCTTTAAGTGTCCCCTTTGTTCTCAAATCACCCCCTCTGCCATCAGAGGAGGGAGCTACTGATGCCTTTATGTTTCCTTTTTGCTATACACCTCTGTGAATAGGATAGAGGTAAGAAAAAAAATGAAGCAATTATCTTTGTATATAATACAATTAGTACTATAATCTTGACAACAGTAATAATTTGACTTAAGTATTGTTAAGTTCTTAGCTAAGAAATTTACCCACATATTCATTGAACTACCAATAGAACCTTATGAAGTTATCATCCTTATCCATTTTCAGCTAAGAAAAATAATTCTCACCCAGGTTAAGGAGTTGCCTACGGTTATATTGATTATATTGGAAGTTAAAAGCCATGCCCATGAGCTCATTGTTCTGGGTCCAGAATGGACCTTATTATTAGCAAACATTTAATTGATACTCTCTCCATGGTAGAGTGAATCTATTTAACTGTAGTTCTTTTTCATTTTATTTCAACTTAGTATGAGGTACAAATTTTGAGGTGATAGATATATAGATAGATAGATAGATAGATAGATAGATAGATAATTTTTTGCAGGTTTTGGCCAGGGAGGGTCTGAACCCGCTACCTCCGGTATATGGGGCCCTAATCGTTTGAGCCACAGATACCGCCCCATTTTAAGATTATATTGTTCTCATTTCCAAGGTAAAGTTCCAATTGTAAAAGAACCCTTCACCCAGGGGGCGTGCTGAATACCCTTGCATTGTGCACATGAGGTGAGATACTGCTGATTGCCCTCTAACCTTCCCTCCCACTTGCTAGACTATATTTGTGTTTATTGTTTGTATGGGCATGTCATTATTTATATATTATTTTCAAATTAGTTTTATTACATTGGATTTTTTTTTTTTTATTCTTAAGATACTTTACTAAGAAAAATGTGTTTCAACTCCATCCAGATAGACATAAAAGATGTAAACTCTCCATCTGTTCTTATGGCTGAATAGTAACTGTAGTTCTTTTGAAGTGTAGACATCATAAATTGTTTGGACAATTTTTGGCTTACTGAAAGTTTGAGGACTGCTACAGGCCTCTGGAAATGGATTACTGATCATGCAGTGTCAAAAAGAAGCAAAGATACATTGGCTGTGACTAAGACTCGATCTGTTTTCAAGAAACTTATAGTGTTATAAAGGAACAAGATGTTGACCAAGCAATTACCAAAATAATTATGTGATTACCAACACAGTGTATGTTCCAAAAGAATATAGGAGGCTGGCAATGCTTATATTAGAAAAGCCTGATCTTACCTATCTTGTTTATTCTTTTGAGTCGAGTCTGCCTCTCATTCTAGACACTTAAAATGCAGTTGTCCTTCATTATCTGTGGGAGATTTGTCCCAGGACTCTTGAGAATACCAAAATCTATGGATGCTCAGGTCCCCGGTATAAAATGGCATAGTGCTTGTATGTAACCTATATACGTACAATGTACGCTTTAAATCACATCTAGATGGCTTATAATAACTACCACAATGTAAATAGTTATTTGTATTTGTTATTTTGATTTTGTTTTTGCCTGAATATTTTTGATCTGCTGTTGGTTGTCTGCAGATACATGCACCCAGAGACAGATGACCAACCATAATCTTCCTTTCCTTCCCTTGCAGTTAGAAAAGAGGTCAGCCTCGTGAAGTCAGGAAGTCTATAGAGGTGCTTTTAGGAAATATTTTACATCCTCATAAAGACACACATGAAGGAAAGTGCCTCCTACTCCTGTGAAAGCAAAGGGTCCCTCTGTGATACCTGCTTTTGCTGAAGTTGTCTCATGAACATAAGAGGGGAGCAGAAAGTTGGGAAGTACCAGCAAACTGCTGAGATTACTGAACACCTGAATTAACCCTGGAACACTCTATTTCCAGTTGTTTTGTTATGTGAGGAATACATTTCTCATTGTTTGAAAACATTTAAATTTTCTCTTGCTCACAGCGGAAAACTTCCTAAATGATAAGGAGGCTTGCCTAAGGAAGAGCTGCCGTATCAAGGATGAGTAGCTGCTAAGTGTAGAAGGCTGGAAGCTTTTCAGACAGTCAGCCTGGCAGTAGGGAAGGCCCCAAGGTTGAAGGTGTTTGTCATGTTTCTAAAGTGGAAATTAGAACAGAGTGGAATAGGGTTAAAATGTGAGAGGGAAAGTAGTACATGATGAAGCAAGCAGATGCCAGACTACAGGAGTGACAGCTAGGGCAAGAGAATTAAATGTGGTAGTAAGTGGCACATTAAAAAAAGTGTGTATGTATATATTTTTTCAAGCTGATCTAATCAAATATGCACAATAGCTTGGAGCAAGTAGACGTATTGGTGAAATTGAAAGAAAGTAGGGAAGATTAGAGACTAGAGAATGCAGGGAAGAATGACCTGAAGTGTGTGGCTGCCCAGTTAGGTAGAAGGAATAGTCAGCAAGGACTTGTAGATCCTATCAAGGAGAGAGCAGGCCTGTCCATCCTAAAAGTGACCCTGTAGATAGTTAGAAAATTGACCTAGTCTAATTTTCTTTTCTGTCATCCCCCTAAACTCTAGTTTGTTTTAGGAAATATGGCAACTGCTACTTGGAAGGGTCCCATGGCCTACATGTGCCATAAGCCTTACAGGAAGTTTGGGCCTTGGGATCCTGGTCTCCTAACTCTCAGTCCAGCAATCTAATTGTCCATCTCTCCTAGAAATAGTTCCTAAAAAATCCATAGACTTGAGTGGGATCATCCAGAGTGTTTCTAATTTACAAATATGTTATTAATGTATTATTCATCTATTGATAACACCCCCTTTTGCCCCCTTCTGTGCTTGCTACCTCTAAGTAGACAAGAATACATAGAATGTGGGATAATGAACATAAAAGCAACGGGGAAGGACATTGGGAAAAACTGAAAACTGACAATTCTCACCATCCAATGTGGGCAGGCAAGGTAAAGGTGAGCAGGCAAGTGGGAACTGAAGACACATATCCCCAAACAGAAAGCCTATATTCATCTTCAGCCAACTATGTCTAACTGGGAATATGGATGTTGAGTGTAGACATGAGAATGTGGGTGTTGTATTGCCAAATTCTCCCATTTTTCAAGGGAAGAGAACCTGAAAAGTTTGGATTTGCATGTGAAACATCTGAGTATTTAAATATTTGCTTAATTTATTTTAAAATATTTTGTAGCAACAATAAAATATATCACAAATTTTAACTTCTAGGAAGGAGTAATTTTTACAATTTTGTTTTAATCACGTTTGTGAAGGATACAATGTTTATAGGTCATATGTAAATAAATCACTAATATCATGTAAATCACTAATAGGTCATATGTAAAAATAAATCACTAATATCATGTAAATCACTAATAGGTCATATGTAAAAGTAAATCACTAATATCATGTAAATATATCACTAATATCACTAAAATCACTTGGCTTATTTATTTAGTTGTTTTGGAACAACTATTAGTTGTATTAGTTTCTTGTGGCCGCTATAACAAATTATCACAGACTTAATGGTATAAAACAGCAAATTATCTTCCCACAGGTCTAGAGGGCAAAGGTCCAAAATCAGTTTCAGTGGGCTGAAACCATGATGTGAGCAAGCCTAGCTGCCTTTCAGAGGCCCTAAGGAAGAATATGTTTCTTGCCTCTTTCACCTTCTGGTGGCTTCTGGAATTCCTTGGCTTGCAGCCGTCCTCATTCCTGTCTTCAGAGTTAGCATGCTCAACCTGTTTTCTCTTTAAATTATCTTCTTTGTGTCAAGTCTCCCTCTCTGTCCCTCTTCTAAAGATGCATGTTTGGATTTAGAACCCATTAGGATAATCCAGGATAATCTGCTCATCTCAAAATTCCTAACTTAATCGCATTTGCAAAGATAATGTCCTACATGCAAAGTAATATTTTCAGGTTCCATGAATTAGGACATGTTTATCTTTGAGAGGGCCATTTGTCATTCTATTTTGCAATAGAAAATTATTTTGTATTTTTGTGATTTTAATTTTTATTTATTATTTTTTTTTAGAGTCAAAGTCTCACTCTGTCACCCTCAGTAGAGTGCTGTGCCATCACAGCTCACAGCAACTTTCAGCTCTTGGGTTTAGGCGATTCTCTGTTTCAGCCTCCCAAGTATCTGGTATTACAGGTGCCTGCCACAATGCCCAGCTACTTTTTGTTGCAGTTTGGCTGGGGCCGAGTTTGAACCCTCCACCCTTGGTATATGGGGCTGGCACCCTACTCCATGAGCCACAGGCGTTGCCCTATTCTCAAGATTTTAAAAGAGGTTTTGTACCTTTGTTGCATAATGCTTCAAGTCCTGACATACATACTTAGGATAACACTTGATGTTACTGTTGAGGTAAAGGGAAAATTTCTTTTCCCTCAGGAGGTTCACTAAAAAGTCAACTTAAAACAAGTTAATAAGAGAAAATTTAAGAAATTTTTTGTAATGTGTATACACAGGAACCCTGAGAAAATGAGGAAATTCAACTTCTGATAACACGAGTTAAGGGAAGGGAGAAAAGAGGACTTCTGTTGAGGACAGTAAAGGACCACCATGGAGGAGGAATAGATGGGGAATGAAGAGTAACTAGTAAATAGTTCCATTTGGAATTTAAATAAGTTTGAGAGACAAATTATTTTTAAAGAGCCTGCTTGGGTCTGGTCTCATTTCTGGCTTTACAAGGAGGGGAAGAAAAGAATAATTGTTCTCCTAGGTTCTCAGGCAGATAGAGTAACTGCAATGATTTTGAGACTCTAGTGGTGATGGTGGTAAGATGTCAGATCATGAGGCTTCTTTAGTCAGATCAGCATGTCAAAATGCCCATATTTATGGATTAAAAATGTTTGTAATTTTCTTCTTTAGATAGTCAATGGTTATGCATCCATATTTCAAAATATTCTTAATTTCAAGATATTTTACTGACCAGAATCGACTGGATTTTCACTGCTTTTCTCTTATCAACTGGAAGATGAAGAACTTTATAGATGTGATGGCTTTGCCATTTTCTTAATGTTTTTGGTGCTTGCATCATCAGTGATGTCTTCAATCTGTGGTTTCTTTGCACAGATATCCTACAGCCACTTTTTCCTCTCTTTAAAGGTTAGTTTAACTAAAACTAGATAAGTTCACCTATAAATCCACTTGACGTGGCACAGTTGAAGTATAATATTTTGCAATATACCAATAGCAAAATATAAGTGAGATCATTCTCGTCAACCTCTTTATTTCATAGAACTCTTAGCCTTTCGACTTTGGACAACAGGTGAGGGTGATAATGCTAGTGTCAGTACAAGTATTAAATATTAGCAAAATTTAATTTCTTAATTTGGATTAACTATATGAAGAAAATTAGAATATTTTGCCTCAAAATATATTTCTTTGATATAGTTTGAGGTGGCTGCCACAGGTCCAGCAGACAGAAGTAACACTGCAAAGCTTACTTTGGTGGAGGGAAATTTGTACCAGTAGAGAACATCCATTAATCCAGCCAAGCTGTCCCTTATCTAATCTAGGAAAAATTAACCTAGAGTCTAATACCTTTAGAGGACTAGAAAAACATTTATCATCTATTTTCTCTAAGGGCAGCTATCTGTGAGAGTTCATGTACATAACAAGACCACCTTGGCTAGCCAAGTTTCTTCCTTTCTCCTTCCAACAACCTTCTTCTCACCTGTTTTTCTATAATCCAAGTCCCCCATTATTTATAAAGCTTTGTACCTCACTGGGAAGTTGAGTTTTCATTCTGCAGTCTCCTGTGTATACATGTTAAATAAATCTGTATGCCTTTTTCTCTTATCAATGCGGTCATGTAAGTGATTTCTTTTTTTCTGTGAACTTTTATGAGGCCAAAGGATTTTATCCCTATAGCTATATTCAGGGTTTCCTAGAGGTGGACCTTGAGATGGAGACTCTTGGCAGGTGACTTATAGGGGGGGTGCACTAAAGAGAAGCCTGTAAGGGAGTGAGGGAGGGGAGGAAATTGACAAGGACATAACATTAGGAGAAGTTTAGCTTCAGCCTGATTTCACAGGAAGCTCTGGAATGTAAATTGCACCAAAGTTGGTTTTTCTCTTCTAGGGGTTAGGTGCTCTGGGGCACTATACCCTAGCATCAGTGATTCAGTGTTGCAATGGCCACCCCTAGGAAGTGCATGACCACCTTGGAGTTATCTTGGGGAGGTAGCTTTTGTCAATCAAGAGCAATCCACGGGAGAAGTGTGTAGGAGGGAGCCATTAACAGTCATCTGCAGAGGAGACAGGTGTACCTGGAGGGTTAGAGAAAATCTGGTGGGACACTATTAACAAGTGTTATGACACAGAAATAAAAAGTCAGCATTATATCCCAGGGGCCCATTTTGAAGACCATTAGCCTAGAACAGGGCTTTTCAACTATGGCACCATTAACATGTTTTGCCAGATAATTTTTGTCATTGGAGGTTGTCCTGTGCATTGTACAATGTTTAGCTGCATTTCTGGCCTCTGCTCACTATATGCCTGCTGGAAACTGAAATAAAATTACCAAATCCCTAGCCAACTGAATGGAACACCTCTTGGCTAAGGGAACTCCAAAAGTAGTCTAAAGCTGAGTTGCTGGCCATGACAAGGGTGGTCGGATATGCCTCCTCATGTCCCCTTCCCTTCTTGGAGATAACCTTTGTAACTCATTAACAGGGCTAAGGCTATGCACTACAAAGCCTAAACCACACCTACAGGACCTTAATTTATCCAACAGAGCTCGTGAGTTCAGTGAATATATACCTGGTGACTAGTCTCTGATTAGCAAACTTTATTCTCTTCAAACATTTCAGGCATTTAGATAAATCTTTGTTTCTTTAACCAATTACAAAGCAAGGAGTCCTTAAGCCCACCTATAACCTATAATCCCCCAAAAGGTGTCTTGCCTTTTAGGGTCAAACAAATGTACACACCTTACATGTATTGATTTTTATGACTTTGTGTGTAATTCCTGTCTCCCTAAAATATATAAAACCAAACAGCAACCCAACCATGGCAAGTCCACATGCACAAGGCTTCTTTGGGGTGGCTCCTGGCTGTGGTCACTCATACTTGGCTCAGAATAAACATCTTTAAATTATTTTACAGAGTTTGGGTTCTTTTCCATTGTCACTACTACTAACTACTGCATCCACTGTGACAATTCCAGTGTGGGGGAAATAAAAGTTCTATCAGAGATTTATCCATAACAATACAAAAAGAAAGAAAACTGGTTTATTATTGAAAAAATATAAAAGTCTATATTCATGTAAGTAGCCCATAATGGCCCTACATGAAACCAATTTATAAGCACCCACACTTCCATATGAAAGCCATAACCCAACTACAGCCTAAGATGAAGGGGAAAGAAGTGGGGGAGGGGATGAGAGGGGGAGGATGGGTAGAGGGAGGTCAATTGGTGGGACCACACCTATGGTGCATTTTACAGGGGTACATGTTAAATCTATTTAGTGTAGAATATAAATGTCTTACCATAATAACTAAGAAAATGCTGTGAAGGCTATGTTAACCAGTTTGATGTAAGGATTCCAAATTGTATATAAAACTAGTAAATTGGACCCCATAATTGCATTAATGTACACAGCTATGATTTAGTTTAAAAAGTTAAAAAAAAATAAAAATACTACAAAGCCAATAAAATACCACAAAATTTACATAGCGAAGCAGGTCCAGAGTTCTCTTGGAAACCAAGGTAGCTACTGTTTAGTTAATTGCCCTCCTCTGAAAGGATAAAATGACCTATCTCCTCCACAGACAACCTGAGTGTCTGAAAGAGTTACATCTGGACATGGGCTTTTAATATTAACTCTTTATATTTTTACATTTCAAGGGGTTAAAGATACGTGACCTTGGAAATAGCTCTTCCCTGCAGACTAGGCTTTTCTATTTCCTGGAGAAGTTTATGCATAACACAATGGTTAGAAAAGGGTACTCTTTTGAAAGGGAACACCTTGTCTTCAAGGGAACTCTTTCAAGAGGGAAAGAGGAAAACCGCTTCTTCCTTTCCTTTTATAAGCCAAGGGAAAATTTTTTTTTAATTTTTCCCTTATACCAGATATAGCAACGCCAAGTGTCCCTGGGGGTGGGGGGCCATGGACCCAGCTAAAAGTCACTAATCTAGAGCAACTTTTACTGAAATGTTAGCAAACATCTCAGCCCTTGTGCCCTAAGATTGCATCAGAAGAATAAGGAGGACAAGTGGTTTGAAGACAAGGAAAGAGAAGTTTATTAATGTGTGGACAAACGAAGAGGTTGTCATACTCCCATCTTAAAGTACCAGTGTCCTGCCTTCAAGCAGAAATACAAAGCTTTAAAAATGGTATTCAGCTTCAGCCTATTGTTCTCATGACCTCTGTCCAAATAATTTCCTTGAGCCATCTCCTATAGTACAAAGAACGGAGGACACTCTCCTGCCCTTCTTGACCACTGTCCTGAGGCAAGGATGCAGGTTTTAATTCCCAAAAGGAGTGGGGGAGGTTTTAGAGAGACATAAAAGGATTTTTACCATTTTTCAGCCCATTCTCCCAGTTACAGAAATGAGGTAAAATAAAGTGACAAATTTAGCAGTCAGGCGTCAACATGAAGTGCAACAGCAACTAGGAGAAAGCCTAGGAAGAAAAATTTGCTTTGCTTGTAATGGTTTTGTCTTGGGTAAAAACCATTTTTTTAATTAGAGGCTTATTTGGTTACTATAAAATCTTAATATTATCATAAAGTTCTAATGTTAAAACAGTAGGAATGTATTTTAACAAAGGAACAGAAGTTTTACTGTTCCTCATCTTATTTTTCTAGTTTATAATCAGTGATTGGAGACTCTTCCTTCCGGGCTGGAATAGCATAAATAGCCAGCCTTATATTGATTGTCTTTCTTTGTTCTTTGTTTTCTTAGGAAATTGCTTTTGAATATCTTGCTGACATTCTATTTTGTGGTATTTTTTATGCCATTTACTGGCTGACTGATAGAAGTCTAATTTTGTTTATCTGATGTGTAATACATAAAAGCAGTTTCCTTCATCTGTACTAATAAAATCTTCTGAAACGATTTTATCTTTTTTTCACTTTTGCTTTATATTGATGACACAGAAGAGAGGGTCTTATATGGGTTCCTGATACAGATTCACAAGCTGAGTATTTGAATAGTGTCTCACATCACAGCACTCTTTAGAATTCTGGTATGTGTCTGGATAGTTGGACCATGCCTTTGGCACTTTTCCAGTTCCAGTAGCACTATGCCAAGTCCTAGCTCAAGCAGTCAAAATTGGGGTATATAGAAAGAGAGGCAACAACCAGTCAAGACACAGCTGACTATGTACGTATGAGCTAAATGGTCTTGTGTTTAAACTCAGAGAAGGAGCTCGCAGTCTATTATCTGTTTATTATTCCTTCTTTATATAATAGTTCTCACTTTGTAACAGTGTATGGGAAAAATTGTGCACTTCGTTGTAAAACTATATCTATAGCCATACCCTTGCACTTCATGCCTTACACAATAGAACCTCCATAGTTGACTACCTCCCTACATTGACCACCTCTTTAGTTGACCTAACATTCATAGACTGGACTTGCTCCACATGTACATATCAGTACTGCGGGCCTAGTTCCTGATGTTGACCACCTGTGTTAACCAGGTTTGTTAACAGTTTGTTAACAGTCCCTTAAGCAGTCAACTTATGGCAGTTCTTCTGTATTCTGATTCTATAGGGGCTATTTTAAAACTCTGTAAATTGTAGGTATCTAATGGGCTTGCAAATTCTGTCCAGTCTGGAAGAGGTTTGACTGATGTGCTTCTCTTCTTTGCCTTGTGCGAGTGTGTAGGAAAGGGGGAGTTTGCCTCCATTCGTGATTTATTTCAAGATTCCTTTATTCCATAGAAATTTATGCTTCTGTGATTTTTTTTTCTTTCAATAGTTTATAACATCTGCTGGTTTTTCATGAGTTAAATAAAATTTTTAACATTCATTTTTACATGTGTATGAGAATCATCATATTATCTTTTCCTGAAAATTATCTCTTAATGGATTTACATAATTTTGGCTCTGGGGTGTCAAAATAAAAGTGAAGGTTATGGTAGTGTCTGGATATCTGTCATATGAGTAGAGGGAATCAGATGTTAGGTATTTTTACCCTAATCAACCCCCCTCCTCCCCCCACACACACTAAATTTAAATGTGGCCAGTTGCCACCCCCCAACAAAAACCTTCTTTTTAGCTTGATCTACCTGCATGGACACAGTTCCTTTCTTATGTGATTTTCTATAAATAGGAGAGAAATCATGAATTTTGTCCCATTGCTTTGACAGTTCAAAACACTCCAGGGTTTAAAATATTGGATAGGAGAAATAGGTTTTATGAGTTAATAGCAGTTTGTTCCCTGGGATTACTACCTGGAATTGTTTTCATTTTACAGAATGGATGAAATCACCAACTATTGAATAATAAATTCATCAGCTTAGAAGTTTGGCATAAAGAAAAGCTATAGTTAGAAAAGATATAGGTAGCAATAGCAAAATAAGCAATTTAAATCTGTTTTCCTGACTGACAGAGCCATTTTTCCTGAGAATATGTCAGGGTCAGTTAAATCTATGAAAATCAGAAATGTCATTCCAGTCACTCTGCTTCTACAAAGTTCTGCTTCACTGAAGAATCACGCCTGAAAAAATAGATCTTCTTGGCAGGGCCATTATCTTTCTTGATGAGATATGAGCATATTACAGTTGATTCTCATGTGAAATTTCTGATGGTGTTAGATTGAAAGTAAGATAAAATGAAAATGAATTTACTTCAAATAAGATACGGCATCAGAGATGTGAGCTATCGATTGGTATAAGCTGTATACCTTATTTTTAATACATAAAAATCAGAAACACTGAGAAACATCTTGTGTTCAGGTGGAAAATAAAACTCCAATATGTTTAAAAGTATCTGGGGGCCTGATTGCATTTATTTTGGAAGGGGGAAGTGCTAGTGATACAAACACTAGTATATTCTCAGTTTCAAAGCCAGCGTAAGGTGTTTCCACCCATGAAACATGTCCTACATTTTCAGATTCTGTTATATTGATATGATAATGATAATGAAAAGAATCTTGTATGAAGACATGTGCAGCTTCTGTAAATGTTTCCTTTAATATTTGGTTCAGATTCTGCACCTTAATTGAAAATAGAATTTGGATCCTATTGGGTCTGAACATGAGACTTTAGTAGAGTTGTTATTCTGGGGACTCTCTTCCCTCTTGAGTTCAGCTCTCAACTTCTCAAATTATTTTTCTTATTGTCTGTCATTGTGAATATTCCTTTGTCTCTTTGTGTAGTGGATTCATCCTAGACAAAGCAAGCCTCTGGGACAAACTTGAGAGGCCACATAAACATCCTGTGAGCTTGAGAAGGTCTGAATAAAGCCAGAGTAGAAGATGGTTATCTGTCAATTTTACTCCCCTCACAAGGAGGCATGGCAGTCTACAGGGAGAATGGTACTAGCAAACTGAGACCTCTGCCCCCTTATTTCTTTGATACATTTTTTGAGCACACCTCATGCGACAATAATAGGAGCTGGGGCTTCATTTGTGAACATTCAGGGTCAGATTTTGTCCTGAAAAAGTTTAAGGTTATTGGGTAAATCAGAAGTTAAATGAATAGCTTACAAATAACTCATTAAATATTTCCCTTTCTTCACATCAATGCATACACAGGCAAAGAAAACTCTTCTCACCCAGTTGCTTCAGGGTCTTTCCCCCCAGAGTTATCTTTTCTGTGTTCTCAGGAGGTAGCCTGATGTTAGCAGGCCTGTAGTTTTCCCCTCCAGGGTTGTTTTTTTTTTTTTTTTTTTTTTTATAATCTCAAGCTGTCACCTGAGTAGAGTGCTATGGCATCATAGCTCACAGCAACTTTAAACTCTTGGGCTTAAGCAATTTTTTTGCCTCTGCCTCCAAAGTAGCTGGGACTAAAGGCACCCACCACAACAACTGGCTATTTTTTTGTTGCAGTTGTCATTGTTTTTAGCTGACCTGAGCCAGGTTCAAACCCACCAGCCTCAGTATATGTGGCCAGCACCCTACCCACTGAGCTACGGGCACTGCCGCCAGGGTTCTTTTCTTACAGAACCACTCATGATGAGTGATGCAGATAAGGTTACAATCGTTAGGAAAGGGAAGGCCAAATAGCAACAGGAACTGAGGAGGAACCAGTACTGATGGGAAAATGTATATAAAGAGACTGATAATCTGCAATGTTTTTCTTGAACTTTCTTGTAAAGAAATAGGGAGCTGAATGCTCATATGGCTGTCATGTAAAATGTGATAGCAGTGAAATCAATAATGATTATACCATTATCTTAAAGTATTACCAACAACAACAACAACAAAAGGAAGCATTTTTTATTAAAAAGAGTGTTTGATTTACAGCATCCTTTAGACTAGCCTTAGAAATTCAGGAAAATAAGTGTGACTTTTATTCTCTGCCAACATTTGAGTTCTCCAGCAGTAATATGAGCTTCCCTGCAGAAAAGAAACATGGAAGATGAACCTGATTTCCTATGTGTTCTGGTTCCCTTTCTGCTGAGCAATCAATCAGATTGCTCAGTGGTACAGTGCAATAGACAGCCAGAGACATTCATATTCATCCTTAAAGGGAGCCTATTGGCAAGATCATGTTAATTGCTCTTACATGGGTATAAGGTTGGAAAAATTTTTCTCCTTTAATGCCACCATATAAATTAGTCTTAATGCCCCATTAAAATAAATGAACATGTGTTAATAACACCAACTTATGCCTCTTTCCTGTATGGCAATCCGGGCTAGGGATATGGAGCTATTCTGTGTCCAGTGGAATGTGCCCATGGAGACTAGATTACTCACTGTCATGGAAAAGCTAATCAAGCACAGTTCACATAGAAATCTAAATCTCTTAATCAGTGACTCACTCCAGCAGTTCCAAGCCCCTGCAATCAATGTGGTAATTGCTTCACCTGGAACTGCCTTATTGGCACTGGAAAGTTTAGGTCTGCGTCCATGTACAAAGCTTGATGAATTTCAGAGAAAATTGATTTTCATCATTATTAAGGAATTTAACCCCCAGCCTAGTTTCCTATGATTTTTTTCAGGATAACTTCAAGAGTTACTATCTAGGGTGGTGCACCACCCTGGAGTAGGGCGCCAGCCCCATATGCCGGAGGTGGTGGGTTCAAACCCAGCCTCGACCAGAAACTGCCAAAAAAGAGTTACTATCTGTTTGTCAGAGGAGGAAATTATTTTATCCAAGTCACATGGCCATTACACATCACACCCAGAATTGAAGTCACTTTTGTTTTACAGAAAAGTGTGTACTTTCAACCCATTACCCTATAGTGTGTTTATTATTCAGAGAGGGTTACATGGGCATGCAGCTGAGACAAATAGTGCGTATATAGACTTGTGTAGCATCAATATCCCTGGTTGGAAGAGAATTCCAAAACCTCAAGTCCATGCTTCTGCAGCTATTTATAATTATCTGTTTATATAGCTTGTTTGTACAGATTGATAATGAAAATTAATTACTTGTTGTGAGACTGTCCTGGCACATTAAGCCCCTCAGAATTTCTACTTAGTTATGGTGATTTGCTTTACTTCCTTCTCGCTGTTTTCTTGAGGGCTCTTTCTTCTCGTACACCTGTGCATGCCTTACAAGTCTGTTTTTGGGTTTAGTTTTCTTTGTGTAATCCCAGGAATCATAAACCATGCCAAAGCCCATTGTGTTGCCACCACCAAAGAGAGTTCTGAATCCAAATACCAGGATGATATCTGGTGTGGTCTTATACAATTTACCTAGTTTTTTCCCAAATTTCTCTCTTTGGTACTTTTGCCTTCCTGTAGTGAAGAATATCAATGACCATTTCTTTCCCCAGAAGAAGTAGGTTGGTTATAAACTTCCTGGTCTGGATAGTTACTGGGTCATTCATGATGGTACTAGATCCTCAAGCACCCAGGGATGAAAAAAATAGGCAATGTTTAATTTATGATATGTTTCTATAGCTTCACTTGCTCTACCCTTCATAACAGTTGTCACAGTTGATATTACCTGTTGGGCTGGCTTCTTCTAATAAACTGTACCTCTATAAAGACAGAAGTCATAGTCAGTCTGCCTGCTGTTATGCTTTTAGCACAGTGCCAGGTACTGGATTGTACTTAATGATACATTTTAATTAAATTGAACCCATCATTGGCACAGTAGATTCAATTATCAATTGAATACTGTTACCCAAAGTTGGCATTTGTCTCTTCTTTTTCTCCCTCTTTAAGAGAAGGAAAGAGAAGTTTGTTACTTTGCCGGCAAAGGAGGAAAATAGTAGACAATAGTCTCAAAA
Source organism: Loris lydekkerianus (assembly GCA_963574355.1). Taxonomy (NCBI): domain Eukaryota; kingdom Metazoa; phylum Chordata; class Mammalia; order Primates; family Lorisidae; genus Loris; species Loris lydekkerianus. The sequence continues at coordinate 2,624 of CAUYPK010071998.1, read as the reverse complement.
ATCCAAATTCCTGCTTCTGAGCAGAAGCACAGAGCTTTTAAAAGTTCTGATCCCATAATCAATTTTGTAGTCTCTGTAACACATTTATGACCTCAACCCAGATTAATTCCATCTTTGGCTAAGGGGATCTCAGGACCTCTACCTAGCCCCAAGTTCAGCTATGAAGATCTTGTGACCTCTGCCCCGACAATTCCTCTGAGCTCTTGCCTGTGGCACAAACAACAAGAGACATTTCCTGCCGCTGTGGACCAGTGACCTGAGGAAGGAAAGCAGGTTTCAGATCCCAAAGACTTTGGGAGACAGAAAATGTTTTTGTCATTTTTTTTTCATGCCATTTCCTCTGCAACAATACTTATGTTGTGCTTGGTATGATATTTGACATTATGGTTAACAGGAGATATTGCAACCCCCTCCTGTTATTATAAACTCAAAATTTACTGAGTAGACTGTCAAAATATATCCATTACGTTATTAGAAACAAGATAGTAGCATATACAGGGTTATTATGTACTGTTCGGGTAATTATTGATAATGCGGTTATATGCAAAATGGTTTGACATGCATCTCAGGTTTTACTGATAGTGACCAGAATTACTCTAAGCCACACTGAGTGACAGATCTGGGATTTGAGCCTAAATTTACACAAAAGCCTTGCTCCAAAAGCACACCACTTTATATGATAATCTTCAAACCTCTTTAAGGATTATCCCACATTTGGGGGTTGTAGTTCAGTAAGTCTTATGGAGAAGGTAATACCTCATAAAAATCTTCAAGGGGTTAGAACATACAAAGGGGAGAGAATAACATTTTGGAAAGTGTGGGTAGTGAGGACTACAAGGCCAGATCACAAAAGGGCTTATTCACTAGATGAAATTTATTTTTACTTATAACTCTAGGAAGAGTTGTAAATAGGAATTGGGTGAGAACGTGAATGTTAGTGAGTTGATCTGATTACATTAAAAACCATTCCTTTGCATGCTTCCTCAAAGATTTTTTTTCAGCTGTGCAGGTCATGCCAACTTATGAGTCTAGTTAGATTGACAGGATTCAAATTGGAATTCAAATATTTAAATGCAATAAAGCATGTACTTCCAGGTCATAATTGATGGCTCTAAAGGTGTTTATAATTCAGTGAACCAAAATAATGCTGCTAAATTCTCAGCAATTGTCCCTGAGAAAGAACAAGGAAAGGAAGTTTGAGGAGAAGGAAAGAGAAGTGTATTAATTTGCTTGCAAATGAGGAGATTGTCGGACTCCCATCTTAAAATACCAGTATCCTTTCTCTGAGTAGAAAAACGGAGCTTTTAAAGGTGGGGGGAAGGGAGTCAACTTCAGGCTACTGCTTATAGTTGATGGTTCTGATTCATCCAGTCTTTGAGACAATCTCCATCTCCTCAATTTTGTGAACTCCACCTGGACAATTCCCTTAGGCCATCTCCTGTGGCAAAGAACAAAGGGACTCCCCTGCCCTTCCTACCACTAGCCTGAGGCAGGGATACAGGTTCAAATTCTCAAAAAGAATGATGGGAGGTTTTAGGGAGAAAGAAAACATTTTAACCTATTTTTAGGCTATTCCCCAATAAGAATATTAGTCAACAAATTGATGTACATGTAATACAGCATCATTTGTTCTCAACAAAACATTTGTCACACTTCTAGTGCAGAACCTACCATGCCGATCTTTTTCACGAATGAAGATTGCACAGAGATCTCTCACAGGTTTTGGTTAATTTAATTAACCTCTTGCCAGTTAATTTCAACAATGCCCTAAATATTTCTCAGCAAATGGGCACTGGGCAAACATATAGGAGGACTGAGTTTGAGCCCTGACACCACTAATTTTAAGCTTTGTGAACTTGGAAAACTCATATTAGTTCTTTGATCCCTAGTTTCCTCCTGTGAAAACTGGAAATACTGTCTTTTTTATTAACCACCTCAAATATTCAACATATTTTTTGTAACAAGAACATATATTTATTAACTATATTTGACATGCTATGTAATTGATCCAAAAGGAAATTAAACTTATTTCTATTCAACTGAAACATTGTACTATTTATTTATTTATTTATTTATTTATTTTGAGACAAAATCTCACTTTGTTGCCCTTGGTAGAGTGCTGTGGTGTCAGCACCCTCAAACTCTTGGGCTCAAGTGATTCTTTTGCCTCAGCCTCCTGAATAGCTGGGAATACAGGTGTCTGCCACAATGCCTGGCTATTTTTAGACATGAGCTTTCACTCTAGCTCAGGTAATCAAACTGGTGAGCTCAGGTAATCCACCCACCCCAGTCTCCCAGAGTGCTAGGATTATAGGCATGAGTCATTGTGCCTGGCCAACACTGTACCCTTTGACTGTCATTGCCTCATCCATTCCTGTCCCCATTCCCTACTGGTCACCATCATTATATTCTATACTTTTTAAAAAAATTAATATTAAATCATAGCTGTGTACATCAATGCAATGATGGGGCACCATACACTGGTTTTATAAACATTTTGATACCTTTTCATCACACTGGTTAACATAGCCTTCCTGGCATTTTCTTAGTTATTGTGTTAAGACAATTATATTCTACATTTACTAAGTTTCACATGTACCCTTGTAAGATGCACCACAGGTGTA